>MU249753.1:71622-160079 GCA_018977245.1 Lethenteron camtschaticum | reverse complement strand
AGTTACAGTCTGTTAAGGTCTATACGGAGGGGGGATCTTTGTCTTTGTCACTTGTCCACCTTTTTAGATCTAAATCTCAATTGACAACTAATGTCTTTAAGAACCTGTTCACATTTAGTTTGCTGTCCTTCCCCGCACCTCCCGTGAGCACAGTCCCTGATGCGTGCGTACACCTGCCCACACGCCCTCACGCCTCCCCCGTGTGTCCCGTGCCTGCGTCCCGTGCCTGCGTCCCGTGCCGCCAGTACGGGCACCGCGCCCACGAGCTGCTGCTGCTGGTGATCACGTGGGCGGGCGTGCTGGTGTCGCTCGTGTGCCTCGCCGTGGCCACCTTCACCTTCTGCTTCTTCAGCGGCCTCCAGAGTGACCGCAACACCGTCCACAAGAACCTGTGCCTCAGCCTGCTGCTTGCCAAGCTGCTGTTCCTTGTGGGCATCAACAAGACTCAGTACACGGTCCGCCGCCGCTCGCCGCCCACTCGCCCGCTCGCCCACTCGCCCGTTCTCTCACCCACTCGATCTACCTCTTTCTGTCTCCGTGTGTCTCGCCCGCTCAACCACCCGTCTTCTCGCACTGGCGCTCTTTCATCGCTCACGCACTCACGCACTCACGTAGCCACCCACCCACTCGCACGCTAACCCACCACTCACTCGCTAACCACCCACTCACACGCTAACCCACCACTCACACGCTAACCCACGCACTCGCTCACGCACTCATGTAGCCACCCACCCACTCACACGCTAACCCACCCACTCGCTCACGCGCACACCCACTCACACGCTAACCCACCACCCACTCACGCGCACACCCACTCACGCGCACACCCACTCATACGCTAACCCACCCACTCACACGCTAACCACCCACTCACACGCTAACCCACCCACTCACATGCCTCGTGTTGTTTCGCTGACCCCTGTGACCCCCTACCGGTGGACATCTGTCATCAAACAGCTTCTTGCTCATCGGATTTCTCCCTCCACGTCCGAATAAAGACTCACATTCTGCGTAACGCCAACTCCACAGGTGGCGTGCTCCGTGCTGGCGGCGCTGCTGCACCTGCTGTTCCTGGCGGCGTTTGCGTGGATGTTCCTCGGGGGTGCAGCTCTACCTCATGCTGGTGGAGGTGTTCGAGGGGCGCCGCTCGCGCCGCAAGTGCTTCTACCTGCTGGGCTACGGCCTGCCGCTCGCCCTCGTCGCCGCCTCCCTCGCCGTCGACTACACGGGCTACGGCACGAGCGCGCGTCAGTCACCACGCCCTCCGTCAACCCTCTTCGACGCCCGCTGGCGCCCGGGCTTGCTAGCCGGAGCTCGGTGTTGCCGGTTCACACCTGGTGTTGACACCTGACGCCCGGGCTTGCTAACCGGAGCTCGGTGTTGCCGGTTCACACCTGGTGTTGACACCTGGCGCCCGGGCTTGCTAACCGGAGCTCAGTGTTGCCGGTTCACACCTGGTGTTGACACCTGACACCCGGGCTTGCTAACCGGAGCTCAGTGTTGCCGGTTCACACCTGGTGTTGACATCTGACGCCCGGCTTGCTAACCGGAGCTCGGTGTTGCCGGTTCACACCTGGTGTTGACACCTGGCGCCCGGGCTTGCTAACCGGAGCTCAGTGTTGCCGGTTCACACCTGGTGTTGACACCTGACCCCGGGCTTGCTAACCGGAGCTCAGTGTTGCCGGTTCACACCTGGTGTTGACACCTGACCCGGGTTGCTAACCGGAGCTCGGCGTTGCCGGTTCACACCTGGTGTTGACACCTGGCGCCCGGGCTTACTAACCGGAGCTCGTGTTGCCGGTTCACACCTGGTGTTGACACCTGGCGCCCGGGCTTACTAACCGGAGCTCGGTGTTGCCGGTTCACACCTGGTGTTGACACCTGGCGCCCGGGCTTGCTAACCGGAGCCCGGTGTTGCCGGCTGGCGCCCGGTCTCACCAGATGTAGGGAATGTCCTCACATACAACAAATGTTACAAATCTCCCCAATGTTACCAGATGGGGNCTCAAGCGCTACTGAACGGTGGCAAATGTTACCAGATGCCGGCGAGTGAAACCAGACACGTGAATGCGCTATCCCGGCCTGTCAGGCTAACCGGGCGATCGTTTGTCCTCTCTTGCAGCTGTTGGCTCAGGACTGACAATCATTTCATCTGGAGTTTCCTTGCGCCCGTGGCCACCATCATCCTCGTGAGTACCGTGCGTGCGCGTTGTGCCGGGGACGGGAGGTGCGGCGTCGTTCTCCGCCAACGAGACGTGTCGCTGTGTCTGCTGCTCGACGTACGCATTGCGAGAGGTCCCGTGCTGAATCTGATGCGATTCCCACGTTCGTATTGGGCGTGAATTCCCGAAATCGTCTCGTGACAAAATCCCGTCCAGTTCTAAAGTCCAATTTGCAGGCAAGCACCTCTGATTGCCACACCGACGCCAGTATATACGTACGTGTGTTGAACTTCTTTTCCACCGTACAGTAGAACCTCTGGTCACGACCATAATTCGTTCCATAACTTTGGTCGCAACCCGGTTTGGTCGTGACTTGAACCTAACTTCCCCATTGGATTGTATGTAAATACGATTAATCCGTTCCAGACTCCTACGAACTGTATATAAATATTGTTTTTTNAAGATTTTTAAGCACAAAAATAGTTAATTATGCCATAGAATTCAGTGTGTAATAGTAAACTAAATGTAACAACATTGAATAACACTGAGAAGACCTTGAAACACAGAGTAAACTAACATTGCCGCGTCAAGGTTTAGAATCGTTCAACAAGATGATTGTTTCGTCTGCTACATCAGTCGGTCAATTCTGAGAGAGAGAGAATATTCGTACGAGCAATTCATGTTTCTATTGAAAGTAAGTTAACAGTAATATTTGGGTACAGTATTGTTTTTGGAAGCATTCACCGTAATATCGTATGAACGTTTACTTCACCGCATCATCGTATGAATGATGCGAGAAGAGAATAACGGGTTCTTATATTAGCGATTTACGTACTCAGCGCTTTCGCTCTCTAAATTACGGCTTGAATGGGGGGGGTATAACTACACTCACAAAATTAATATCTTACTAAGCGAGACTGACTGAGCAAGTGGCCACACGTGGGTCGCTGTTGTTTGCAAACAAACGACAGGAAATTTGGCGCTTACAAAANTATGGCGCGGAAGGGAAATCGGCCGCGGCCATGTTTGATCGCCACGAAAAATTGTTCACGTAATCTAACCCAAAAAGAAACGTCTTGTGGACTCGTTGACTCGTGTGTACGCGTGGTGCGTGTGTGTTGTCACAGGTGAACTCCGTGTTCCTGCTGATGACTGTGTACAAGATGGTGCAGCATTCGGCGCCACTCACGCTCGAGAACATCAAGTGAGTGGGGTGGCCGCCNGTGGGGGGGGGGGNGTGGTTAGGGGGGGTTCATCACTTGAAGCGACCGCATTTCCCGTGAGGCTCAGCGGAGACACACGGTGGGTGAAGCTGGCAGTTTCCCCGCCAGCCAGACCACTTTTCACAATAGGGCCCTCCCTCGCCTTTTCGCTCCACCAACTGGTCCCCAGACACCCGCGATTGAACCCTGGAGTGTTGGTGGTTCTCAGCCGCGGTCACCAATGACTCCCGCACAAAAATGCGACCGTCATTTCAAATTGGGGTTTTCGCTTTGATGAGCTCAATCCAGCTCTCGCGGACCATAGGTTCGCTTTGGCCCATCGTGTGACGATCGCCCTTTGCACCATTCCTCTTCCGGTGACGTACGTAGGCGTAACGTCATCCGTTTTTTTTCTTCCGATTCCATTCCGATGAGGGGGGGGGGTGGGGACACGTCGTGTATTTTTTAAATGTGGCGGAGGATCCCGGAGGAGAGAAATCCACGCGACCGCCACGGGAGAGAGAGAGGAGAGCGCGAGAACACACGCAGACTCCAGATATACACAACAGGCAGCAGGTCGTTGCGGTCCGGGATTGAACCACCCACCAACCTCTTGCGTATGTAATGCGGGCGCGGGCGACCTCCCGGATGTGACGTCACGGAGAGGTGGAGTTAGGTGACGTGGGAGCAAGGTTAAGGTTCTTAAGGGATGAGACCGGAAGGAGGGGGAGAGTGAGAGACTGGACAAGAGTAAGGCCACGTTGGGCGAAGCCAGGAAGAGAGGCACCGGCGGCCAGCGGTGGCCAGCTAAGGAGCAGCCAGCGGAGCTGCGAGAGAAGACAGCAGTGTGGCGGCTGGAGAGAGGGTGGTTGAGGAGCTGCTGTGAACACAGCCGGCGAGGCTGTGTGTGTGAGAGGCTACGAGAGCGACGAGGAGAGAAACAGCAGCGAGTGCAGCCAGTGGAGCTGCGTGAGGTGACAGCGGCGAGGCTGCTGGACGGTTACGAGAACAACGGGAGACAACAGAGGAACTGTTGGCGTGACGGGGTTAACAGCAGTATCAGTATCAGTGCGGAAGGCTTATAGAAGGACAGCCGTGTGGGTTGCGTGGAAGAACCGAATAAAGGGACACCAAGCCAGACTTCGTGGTCGAGTCCTTTATTACACGTAGAAGCCGAGGGAGATGAGCTTTCGGGGTAGAGGAGATTCTTCAATTTGTATCCAATTTCTCTTCGAATTGTTATGGCTACTTGCAACAACAACCAAAAACACCCACTACCCACCGCTGTTCCACGTGGGGACACCGTTACACCGCACGCACGCCGTTGCGGGGGCCCCGCCTAGACAGGCTCGTCCCGACCAATCGCACACCTCCGATTAGCACGGACGGCTACGTAGGGCGCGAAAGAAGTTCGACTTATCACGGCGCTGACTTTTGCCACCGTCGTGATCGTGGTTATTGTTTCCCCTCCGTGCGCGCAAGTCCTGTGCGCTGGGCGTGGTGGCGCTGCTTTGCCTCCTGGCATCACCTGGGCCTTCGGGTTCCTCCTCGTCGACAAGACCACTCTGGTCATGGCCTACCTCTTCACCATCTTCAACTCCTTCCAGGGCACGTTCATCTTCATCTTCCACTGCGCTCTGCAGAAAAAGGTGCCGATCCACCCTTTTCCCGTCGCACCGTTTTNGAATCCTTTATATTAAGTTCACTTGCTTGCGCGCTTACGAGCGTGCAAATCTTTCAGTCGTTTTTTAACCCGCTTCCCGTGATCCAATCGAGCTGACATTTTGCACACAGACTCGTTGTGCGTGACAATTAATTAATTAATGTTCCAAAATGTTACACTTTTTAGGACAAAAATATTATATTTAATTACCAATTGCTTAATGGTGCAATGCAATCATCTAACCCATAGGTGGCAGCCATCTCAAGCCAGAGGACGAGAGGACTCTAGCCGCCACGTATATGAAGGATTTATAGTGAAAAACTTTTTTTTACAGGTTATACTTGTTTGTTTGTTCTGACGTGGAAGTGCGCCCACAAATCTTAACAACTCGTAATTCGATCATTGTTTTTTTACCCTTCTATCTGTCAACAAAACTGACACCTTTTTTTTCAGTTTTGTTGCCGGATGGAAGGGTAAACAACCAATTATCATATTTTTTACTGGCAAATGAGGTTCCGATTGGGTAACTCGTAATTCAAACTTTTTTTTTTNAACCAGGTAAGGCCCACGGAGCGATATGGCTTTTCAGGATCTTGAACAGAATCAGGATATGTGTTTCTAACTGGAGGAGGAATCCGATGAGCTATGAAGCTCTTTCTCATGGATGTCCAGTCAGGGCACAGAGTCAGAGCGTCACAACAGCAAAGCGTACCTAAACACAACAGGTGTGCTAGGTTGTGGAAAGGGAAACAGATCGAACAACATTACTCATTTTCTATTTCACCGGGTAAGTCCCACTGAACCTTTATACAAGTGATGGCTCAACGGAGTGGCTCGTCACGTGGACATTCATAGCAGCAGCCAAATTATCTATAAACGCGCAAAGTCAATTCTGAATGTGGAGGACCCAGGGAAAAAATCCACGCGAGAGAGAGACACCGCAAACTCCAAATACACAGCAGGCGTCGACAGGTTCGAGATCGAACCCTGACCGTAACCCCGACTCTGAATGCTACCTTGAACACCATACAACCCTAACTCTAGGCCTGCTTGAAAACTCTGACCCCTACCCTCGCCTCCTACCTGTGCAGGTGGTTAAGGAGTACAACAAGTGTGTAGGGCATGCCGAGTGGTGCGGATGCTGGGAAACAACTTCTCTTACGCGTCACTCCAACGGCAAACGCTGCTCTCCCAACGTGCAGGTACGCACGCTACGCACTACATATACTACATACACACGCTACATACACTACACACATCACACACATGCTACGTACACTACACACACACACACACATACACACGCTACATACACTACACACACACACACACACGCTACATACACTACACACACANACACACATGCTACATACACACACACACANACACACCACACGCTACACACACNACACACACACATACACNACACACACACACACATACGCTACACACANNACACACACANANACACCGCTACATACACTACACACACCACACACATACGCACACTACATACACTACACACACACACAACACACACACACGACGNACACTACACACACACANACACATACACACGCTACGTACACTACACACACTGCACACACAACTACACGTGCTACTCTCCCAACGTGCAGGTACGCTGACGTTGAGGGAAAACAAGTGAGCCGATGAGAGCGACGTCGACGTTGCGTGCGGCGGCTGTGGCCGCAGCCCGACCCGGATCCCGTGCGAGGTCGCTCACCGCCTCGGTGGCTCACCNGCGGTGCCCCGACTCGGTCGCTCACCGCGTGCCGCCGCCGCCTCGCGATCGTCGCCAGGAGGACGTCCACCTCCTCCTCCGACCGCGTACTTCACATCTGTCACGTGACCCACGCGTGTGGAAGCGTCACGCATCGTGGCGCAGCGATTAGCGCTACGCCGCGCTACGAACCCGGCGACCCGAGTTCGATTCCCGCTCACGGCCACCGCCGGTGACGATTATTTGAACCGGTCCTGGCCTCTCCTAGGTCGACTCAGCCTCAAACGAGTAACTGGTGCGGTGTGTGAACGTCGCCACTGGGAGACAAAGGCGGCCGGCGTGGTGGATCCAAGACCCGGGCGAAGCCGGGTAGTAAAGCTAGTCACTTGTATAAAGGTTCAGTGGACTTACCCGGTGAAATAGAAAATAAGTAATGTTGTTCGATCTGCCGGTAGTACAGCTAGTAGCTTGACAAAGTCAAAGATTCTCCACTTGTTCAACATCGTTGTCAACGCGTGGCCTGGAATTTTCTCCACGTGGTCTCCAGGTGCCCACAGGCACATTTGTCGTGGTGGTGTTGGTGTTGTTGTTGCAAATTCTCAGTAGTGTTATTTTTTGCTGCCCGAACTGCAAAATGGCGGCAGAGGGCGGTGGCAGGGACGCGTGGATGTCTTGTGTTGCTGGTTCAGCGGTAATGTTACGCATGCAACGCATTTACTAATGCAGATGCGTGCTTATTGCGCGTCATGACGGGACACATTGTACATGATTGCACGTAAAGAATATTCAGAATGTTGGAATAATGTCTTCTACTTACATAATAATTGTTTATGTATATCATGTGCACTACTTCGCTGCATCGTGTCGCATATCCTGCATTGCGCAGTTAATATTGGTAACTGCACACAAATGCACATTTTGCATTAACCACGCAAGGGGTGGTAACTATTGCAAATAATGCATAATTACGTAAAAAATGTTCATGTTTGCAAATTATGCAATAAAGTACAAAATGACAGTTTGCAAATATTTGATTGATATTGATTGACTTTCACTTTCTTGTACAGACACTCATTGTATATGGTCTCATCAATATCAGAAATGAATTTACACCGATTGCATTGTCCAATGCATTACACGCTCATCAGATGGTGCACAACTCCGCCTTACAATAAATCACGACGAGGATCATTCCGTTTGCGACACTTCGCTATGAACCTGGCGGCCCGAGTTCGAATCCAGGCCACAGCTAACATCATTGTGCTGACAGTATTCAACTCTGCAAAGCCAATTATCAGTACAAAACGGACTTTCATGACCACATGCATTATCAAGGTATCACAGGTCATTAAAATGCTCTATCAAAGCAAAAGTGTCCTGTGCAAAACTGAGGTCCATCGCAACATTGACCCACTGATGTTTATCAACAGTGCAGCTACGTGAAGTAATTGTCATGCGAGCGTACGCTGGTTTACCCGCCCAGCCCTAAGCCAACCAGGCGACACGAAGAAATAAGAGACGGAGACACATTTTGTTGACTGTTTTCTGGGCAATGCCACCGATATATGTTCGCTAATGGAAGAACACAAAAGAAATGTCAATCTCCCTCGGCCTGGGGCTCCATGCAAGATCTCACCTCGTGGAGTTGCAATGATCATGAGAACGGTGAAGAATCAGCCCAGAACTACACGGAGGATCTTGTCAATGATCTCAAGGCAGCTGGGACCATAGTCACCAAGAAAACAGTTGGTGACACACTACGCCGTGAAGGACTGAAATCCTGCAGCGCCCGCAAGGTCCCCTGCTCAAGAAAGCACATTTACATGCGCGATTGAAGTTTGCCAATGAACATCTGAATGATTCAGAGGACAACTGGGTGAAAGTGTTGTGGTCAGATGAGACCAAAATGGAGCTCTTTGGCATCAACTCGCCGTGTTTGGAGGAATGTTGCCTATGACCCAAGAACACCATCCCCACCGTCAAACATGGAGGTGGAAACATTATGCTTTGGGGTGTTTTTCTGCTAAGGGACAGGACAACTTCACCGCATCAAAGGGACGATGGACGGGCCATGTACCGTGAAATCTTGGGTGAGAACCTCCTTCCCTCAGCCAGGCATTGAAAATGAGTCGTGGATGGGTATTCCAGCATGACAATGACCCAAAACACAAGTTACGACTTTGCTTGGTTAATAACGTCCTTTTGGCGTCATCTGGTCCAACACCATGTGAGACTAGGCGTACACACTATGTGTGTGTGTACACTGTGTATGCACACAGTGTGTGTGCACTGAGAGTGTACACGGTGTGTGTGCATTGTGTACGTACAGTGTGTGTTACATGTACGCACACAATCAGACAAGTATTCATTCTAAATTATTGACAGGCATATGCACAAAATGGAATTACTGCAGTGAAATATACTGCATCAGATAACATCTTATTCTCTGGTTCTTTCAGTAGTCACGTAGAACGAAATTTTATAGAATACGTTTCGATTGGAACACAAGCAACCATCGTCAGGTACAACAAGTGAATGAAAACACAAACATAGTGAACTTAGAAATATAATGCAACACAACACAAGAGTCAGCCAACACAACAGTCAACAACCTACCTGGTTGATTACATTCTTCAAAAATTGAACAATATAGTTTAGATAACATCTTATTAACAAGGAGCTATTTAAAGAATGCACCCTCTACTGAACAGTGGATGTGAAACACACAATTATGCAATTCAAAACGAGTAGGCCTTTGCAAGTTGGCGTCTGGGTCAAAAATGTAGCAAATTATAAACATTACCTACAAACGACACAGCTGAGATGACAGATCAATCATCGCCCCTACTGACAGGCTCTTGACAATATTCAGGCCGGTGCAGGGCCTCCACCTTGTGCAACACAGGGGCAGCTGCCACTTGGGTGCTCTTCGAGTGTTTGAGACGAGATACGATACAAAACTCCGAGTTGCTCAGCGGATTAAGTTAGCACCATGTAAAAGCAATTATAACATCGTGAATGCTTGGGAGCTTATTGGCTCTCTGCTGGTCAGAGATCTACCCAACACACAGGTCCACAAAGACTGGCCGCTCTTACCCTGCAGATTGAACCTAGGAACTGAGTGTTCAACTTCACGTTATTGTCATTAAAGGCCAGTGACAAAGGTGCATCTATTGGAGCGACATCGTCTCTGGCTTACACATCTACCGGGTCTCCATTTGACTTTGTATTGTCTCAGAGGAAGTCCACCCACACCTCCACCTCCAAAAACTGCTGGAGTTGCCTCGCTCTGCCTCAGTCAGAATTCTCCTCCTGCTCCACGTTGCCTCCATCCATGTGAAGGTCACATTCTGGACTTGAATCTTCATCTTCACACTTTACCTTCACTTCTTTACTCTTCACCATCACTTCTTCACATTCCACCTTCACCTCTTCATATTTCACCTTGGTACCTTTAAAAGTGTCCAAGCTGGGATTTCTTCCGGTTCCTGTTTGATGAGGGATGGGCTCATTGCAGCACTTTGACTTTCACAAGCTGATTTCACACTCCAGTCCTTGTGGATCTTCTGATGCTTGTGTCTTCTCTGGTGTACTTGAAGATTGGAAGAATCTGAAAACGCCTTCCGCACAGAATGCACTTGAAGGTTTCTCTCCGTGTGTGTTCTCTGGTGTCTTTTAAGATCTGATGACCGTGAAAGTGCCTTCCACACACACTGCACTTGAAGGGTTTTNCTCCCGTGTGTGTTCTCTGGTGTTTTATAAGAGAAGATGACTGTGAAAATGCCTTCCACACACAGTGCACTTGAAGGGTTTCTCTCCCGTGTGTGTTCTTTGGTGTGTTACAAGAGTAGATGAATGTGCAAATGCCTTCCACACACACTGCACTTGAAGGGTTTCTCTCCGTGTGTGTTCTCTGGTGTCTTACGAGATGATGTAAAAAGAAAACGCCTTCCCGCACAGAGTACACTTGAAAGGTGTCTCTCCTGTGTGTGTTCTCTGGTGTCTTTTAAGAACAGATGACCGTGAAAGTGCCTTCCCACACACACTGCACTTGAAGGGTTCTCTCCNGTGTGTGTCTCTGGTGTTTTTAAGAGAAGATGACTGTGCAAATGCCTTCCCGCACAGAGTACACTTGAAAGGTTTCTCTCCTGTGTGTGTTCTCTGGTGTCTTTTAAGATTATTTGACTGTGAAAATGCCACCCACACACTACACTTGAAGGGTTCTCTCCCGTGTGTGCTCTCTGGTGTCTTTTAAGATAATATGACCGTGAAATTGCCTTCCCACACACACTGCACTTGAAGGGTTTCTCTCCTGCGTGAGTTCTCTGGTGCTGTGTCAAATTTCCAGTCCGCTCCGTGCTGTATCCACGCCGGTCGCATTGTTGACTTGTCCTACCGAGCTGTGCTGAGCGCCTTTGCTCCATCAGACCAAGCGACAGCTGCAGACAGAAAAAAATTATATCCACACCACCTACACGTCAGACACAGAGTAATGCATATACACAGTCACATGTGACTTACACGTCTATACTTATTCATATATTCATGATGTAGTGAAAAAGTTTCCCAAATTCATCACACGGGCTGTTATTGCACACAATGAGAGGGCAAATGTCATAAATATGCCTGGAAGCCTCGTATCTCCGTGGTGAGATGTTAACTACCTCGCCTGGTATACAGGAAGTCGTGGGTTCGATCCCGACCCGACGCCTGCTGCTGTATATTTGGAGTTTGCGTGTCTCTCTCTCTCTCCGTGGTGAGATGTTAACTACCTCGCCTGGTATACAGGAAGTCGTGGTTCGATACCGACCCTGACGCCTGCTGTATATTTGGAGTTTGCGTGTCTCTCTCTCCGTGGTCGCGTGGATTTTCCTCCGGATCTCCGGGTTTCCCCTCCACATTTAGAGTCAACATCAGCACGCGTTTAGCGTCTTTGACCGATACACATTTCCACGCGTATTCTTGGTTCTTTCGGTAAAGTCACGTAGATAGACAATAACAACAGATAATAAAATCAAATAAATGCCACTTGTGTTGCGATCGAAACGTCGTGGGTTTTTTGATTTATTTACAATTTTGTTAACTTTTATTCATTTATTATCTGTTATTTTTACTAAATTTTCTATCTCCGTGACTTCACCGAAAAAACCAAGAATATGAATTGCTGCAGTTACGAAAGTTTTAAGTCAAAACATTGACACACGCGTTGACAAAACCCCCATACCTTGTTGTTGTGGCAGGTAGCTTCTGTAAACAAGAGCGGTACAGCAGCTCAAGCGGGCTTGGCTGGTAAAAAAANCTAAAAAAAAACTGCGTTAATATCTACAATAAACCAAAGTGACAAAGTAGCGAGCCGCGTGAAGACAAATTAAACTTAAGGAGGGAATTAAAGCAAACGCAATCAGGCGAGGNCAGGAGGCAAGGCCCACGTGTCTAGGCCCGCGTTGTAAAGTTCCAACTTGGACATCGATTCCAAAGCTCGCTGCTACTCTATTGACATCCTACGAGAGAGAGAGCGAGGCTCTACCTTGGTAAACAACAACAACCACAACAACCACAACAACAACCACAACAACAACACAACAACAACCACAACGATGATAATTTCTCACTCGGATTTCACTGCACGCGCGGGCGACAGCTTCCTGTTACCTCGTGACGTCACGCGGTAGTAGGTGACATGACGTCACTTCCTGGGTACGAGACAGGCCCTCCACAACGAGCGGCTCTGTAACTAAATATGAAAAANTTATGTTTTCAAGTTCAAGTTCATTTATTAGGTATAGCCCTGTGAGCCATTCAGCTCTTGAATCGGTGCAACCGCAACAAACAAAAACAAAAACATGAACAAAAAACATCTTAAAGTGAATATGTGACTAAGTGCAAACAGAAATCCAAGAAAGACAGCAAAAAATATTGCAGAAAAANCACCGTACACCAACGCTGTGTGCAAAATCCCAGTGGATGCAAGTCAAACAACAACAACAACCACAAGACAACTTAGATTAAGGCCATCAGTCTAACTCTGTACTACAACAACACAAACATGGCTAAACCAATACACTTTTCGAAATCACCAAAATAAAGCCATGAAGGCAATGAAAAAGCAATCATAGAACTGACGGAATTTTCACAATAAATGGCATAAACAACATGTACTACCAAAACCCTGCAGCCATAGCTGGCTGCATGAGTCACTCCACAACAGCAGGAGCATCAATCGGAGTATTGTAATTTTCAATGCACCTTTAAGATCAGCACACTAAATCAAAACACAGGTCATACTTNGTAGCGATCATCCGGAGCGAAACATTTATTTTAGGTCACTGAATAGCACTGGCAGCTAGGGTGTACAACTCCTCTAAAGCAGTTTTGAGTGAAGATCTCATAGGTAGTGACTCAAGTTTCAATTTATTTGCAACAGCATTCCAGACCCTGGGGCATCAATAGCAAAGGCCCTTCTCCAGTATATGTACGGCAATAGGAATATTAAGCTGGTAAATGAGTGTAGACCTTAGGTCAAATTTGTTCTTTGAAACAGAGACGAGATCCAGCAGGTAATCTGCAGATTTTTTNGCAAGTACATCATGAATAAATAAGATCTGGTCCACAAGCCGTCGAACATTCAGAGATGTTAAGTTTGACCCAATGTAGAGATCACAGTGGTGAGTCCTATATGGGCAGTTCAATGCAAATCTTAAGGCCGAGTGATACATTGAGTCAAGCTTCTTCAGTACAGTACTTGGGGCTGATTTATACACAATGTCACAGTAATCAAGTAGAGGCAGTACGGTAGCTTTAATCAATTCCAAACGGAACATAGGAGGGAAGCAGTGCTTGTGTCGATATAGAAAACCAATTTTAATTTTTGTCTTTTTCCCAATATAATCAATGTGATCTTCAAAATTCAGTTTGAATCCAGGATGACCCAAGATACTTATAGATCTTGACTTGCTCTATTTGATCATTATTTAAGGTATGCAATTGGGNAAAAATAACTTCCCGCTTTAGTCCTGGTGAGAAGCATAGCACCTTGGTTTTGGCAGGATTTAGGACTAGTTTAAGAGCAACTAGCTGATGTTGTAGTTTGTTGAAATCACTCTGGAGCTTAGCAATCACGTCATCCGGAGAGCGGCCAGCAGTAATTAGTACCGTGTCATCTGCAAAAGATTTACCCTGGAATAATCCAGTTCAGTGCCCAAGTCATTTACATAAATAGAAAACAAGAGGGGCCGAGAATGGAACCCTGTGGAACCCCTTTTGTTATCTTAACACTGTTTGACCTCCAACCATCTGTGAATACAGTTTGGGTGCGAGAAANGAGGTAATTTTTAACCATTTTACTGTGTTTTCGGAAAAACCGAGGCAACTTATTTTACTAAGCAGGATGTTGTGGTCTACTGTATCAAAAGCTTTGGACAAGTCAAGAAAAAGACAGGCGCAGTACTGCTTATTATCAAGGCTACTGTAAATGTGATTCAGAGAGTCTAATGCAGCAGATGTGGTGCTGTATTTTTTNCGGAACCCAGATTGTTTAGATGTAATAGATTGTTGGCGGACAGGAAACTGTTAATTNGGTAGGTCAATAATTTTNCAAAAATTTTCATCAACGGGACAAAATTGAGATAGGTCGGTAGTTATTTGGATCATCTTTAGGGCCCCTTTGTGAAGTGGACGAACATAGGAATGTTTCCATTCTAGAGGAACTGATGCTTCTTTGATGGACAGGTTGAAAATATGGGCTATAGGTTTGTATATTAGGTGACCAACAGTTAGTAGAGCAAAGACGGGAATACTATCTGCTCCGGTAGAGGAGGACCCTTTGAGGTAGGACAGTTGTTTCAGAACATTACTTTCGTGATTGGCTGAAACTAAATTCGCTTAATGTTTGGACAGGAGTGTAGGAATTTGCATGAGCAGGGNTGACTCCAATACATTATCAAATAGGGTACCAGCTTCAGAAAAATGAAGGTTAAAATTGTCAACTATTTTTTTGGGGATCTGAAAATATTCCCATTTCGGTTAAGCTGAACGGGCAGATGATCTGTTTGGATGCCTTTTCGATACATTTGATTGTTTTCCAGAAANTCCTGGCATTTCCATGAGATTCAAGGAGAGTGGAAGAGAAGTAGTTATTTTTNGCATGCCGTATTTTTTNGACGCATCTATTCCTTAAAATCCTGTATTCTAGCCAGTCATTGACCAAATTACTTTTCTGAGCACATGCCCAAGCCTTGTCCCTAGTTTTCATGAGCTTTGTAATCACAGGATCAAACCATGGTGGACGGTTGCCTTTAGTTTTAAATTTAACCAACGGAGCATGTTTGTTAAGAATTTGGAGAAACGTGTACCTGAAGGTCTCCCAAGCCGTAGTCAGGTTTGGAATATCACAGACCTTGTCAATATCCGAGTGAAGCACATCATTAGTAAACGCCTGAGTGCTGAAGTGTCTCATGGAGTGCTTCTCAACCAATTTAGGGGGGCTTTGGGTCTGGCTGATGATCTCACCCAAAAATGAAGGAGTGATCACTAAGGTTATTACCTAGAACACCAGTCAGTGCGAAATTGTGAGGGCATTTGTCAATAGGACGTCAAGCAGAGATGACTGTCCGGATTTTTNAGGTTGGGTCTTGTGGGACATTTATTAATTGAAACAGGTTAAATTCATCTGCAAAATTTGTGGCCACGGCCGGCGGTTTAGCCAATTCCAATTTAGATCACCCACTAAAACTATTTCACCTTTAGGGAGGCCCCAAGAAGCTCTCTCAGTGCAGATGCAGCTTCAACATCCTTCCCACTAGGCGGTCTATAGCAGCACACTACCATATGTGTTGATTATTAGGGAGAGTTATTCTGAGAGCCAGACCTTCAAAGCAACATTTTTAAACAAGGAGTGAGCTGGTGAACATGCAATAGTATTACGAACATAGATGGCAATTCCACCTCCTTTAGATCCTCGGTCAAGCCGAAAAGATTGTAGTTGTCAATCGTAATCTGCAAGTCATTGACGGCAGGAGTGAGAAATGTTTCTGTTAGGCAAAATATGTCCGGTCAAGATTTGCTACTTCTAGTTTTAGTTGACTTAATTTAATCAAAAGCCCTCTGATGTTGACATGTAGAACACCAACACCTTTCTGCCAGAAAAATCTACAGAATTATATGAGTTCTTTACATTTGGTCCAGGATGAAGCTCAATACCACCAGAAATAAGAAAGTAGAATTAATAGTTTGCACAGGTATTTTCTGTGAAAGGATGAAGAGCGACGAACCTTGGACGAATAGCAGCAGCTCGCAGATGGTGTTATTTTAAGAGCAGAATGAAGTTTGGAAGGAGTGCTGGTGAAGTAATGGACAAAGATAGGGTTTAAAAGGATATAATGATGGAGTGTAGAAGTGTCTATAAGTTGTTTCATTAGCAGGTGTAGTTGCAAATTTAGCAATAAGTATTGACGCGAAGTAACGCGGGTAGCCATTTGTAGAGTTGAGTGTGGCACTAGATATGGCCGGAGGGACAGTAGTAAGATACACAGCAGGTGAATTGACATCTTTAAAACACTAAATTTAAACACACAGTGTGTACACTGTGTGTGTGTACACTGTGTGTGTGTACTGTGTGTGTGTGTGTGTGTATACACGGTGTGTATACACACACACGGTGTGTATGTATACACGGTGTGTATACACACACACGGTGTGTATACACACACAGTGTACACACACACAGTGTACACTGTGTGTGTACACAGTGTGTGTGNACACACACACTGTGTGTACACAGTGTGTGTGTACACTGTGTATACACAGTGTGTACACAGTGAGTGTACACACTGTGTGTACACTGTGTGTGTGTGTACACTGTGTGTGTGTAGTGTGTGTGNACAGTGTGTGTGTGGTGTGTGTACACAGTGTGTGTGTGCACAGTGTGTGTGTACACTGTGTATACACAGTGTGTACACAGTGAGTGTACACACTGTGTGTACACTGTGTGTGTGTACACTGTGTGTGTCTACACTGTGTGTGTACACTGTGTGTGTACGCAGTGTGCGTGTGTACACTGTGTGTGTACACTGTGTGTGTACACTGTGTGTGTACACTGTGCGTGTGTGTACACTGTGTGTACACAGTGCGTGTGTACACAGTGCGTACACAGTGCGTGTGTACACAGTGCGTGTGTACACTGTGCGTGTGTACACTGTGTGTGTGTGTGTGNACACTGTGTGTACACACAGTGTGTGGACACAGTGTGTGTGTACACAGTGCGTGCGTGTACGTACAGTGTGTGTTACATGTACGCACACAATCAGACAAGTATTCATTCTAAATTATTGACAGGCACATGCACAAAATTGAATTACTGCAGTGAAATATACTGCATCAGATAACATCTTATTCTCTGGTTCTTTCAGTAAAGTCACGTAGAACGAAATTTAATAGAATACGACGTTTCGATTGGAACACAAGCAACCATCGTCAGTACAACAAGTGAATGAGAAACAAACATAGTGAACTTAGAAATACAATTCAACACAACACAAGAGTCAGCCAACACAACAGTCAACACCTACCTGGTTGATTACCTTCTTCCAAAATTGAACAATTTAGTTTAGATAACATCTTATTAACAAGGAGCTATTTAAAGAATGCACCCTCTACTGAACAGTGGATGTGAAACACACAATTGTGCAATTCAAAACGAGTAGGCCTTTGCATGTTGGCGTCTGGGTCAAAACGTAGCAAATTCTAAACATTACCTACAAATAGATCACGACGTTTCGATCGCAACGCAAGCAATCGCCATCCGGTGGGACCACGTCAATAACTGCTGCAGTAGGCGTCTACCTCAGTTGGTGATGATGGTGGTGGTGATGGTGAAAGTGGTGATGGTGGTGATGGTGAAAGTGGTGATGGTGGATGGTGAAAGTGGTGATGTGTGATGGTGTGATGATGGTGATGATGGTGGTGATGGTGGTTGTCACACCTGATGACGATCGCTTGTGTTGCGATCGAAACGCCGTGATCTAGAATTTTTCGACCCACGTGACGTCACCGAAAGAACTAAAGGGTGTGGATTCCTGCAGTCACAAAAGCTTAAAATCAAGATTACCTACAAACGACACAGCTGAGATTACACATCAATCATCGCCCCTACTGACAGGCTCTTGTCCACATGCAGGCCGGTGCAGGGCACCACCTTGTGCCACACAGGGCAGCTGCTACTTGGGATGCTCTTCGAGTGTTTCAGACAAGCGCCATGCAACAGCAATTATGATGAGAACAGAGTGAATGCTTGGGAGCTTATTGGCTCTCGCTCCTGGTGAGAGATCGACCCAACACACAGGTCCACAAAGACTGGCCGCCCTTACTCTGCAGGTTGCACCTAGGAACTGAGTGTTCAACTTCACATTATTTTCATTAAAGGCCTGTGACAAAGGTGCATATATTGGAGCGACATCATCTCTGGCTTACACATCTACCGGGTAATCATTTAACTTTATATTGTTTCGGAAGTCCACCCACACCTCCACTTCCACAAACTGCTGGGAGTTGCCTCGCTCTGCCTCAGTCAGAATTCTCCTCCTGCTTCACGTTGCCTCCATCGATGTGAAGGTCACATTCTGGAGTTGAACCTTCATCTTCACATTTTACCTTCACCTCTTCATATTTCACCTCGATACCTTTAAAAGTGTCCAAGCTGGATTTTTTCCGGTTCTTGTTTGATGAGGGATGGGCTCATTGCAGCACTTTGACTTTCACAAGCTGATTTCACACTCCACTCCTGGTGGATATTGTGATGCTTGTGAGTTCTCTGGTGTTTTGAAGATGTGCTGACCGTGCAAACGCCTTCCCGCACGGAGTGCACCTGAAGGGTTTCTCTCCGTGTGTGTTCTCTGGTGTGTTACAAGAGTAGATGACTTTGCAAACGCCTTCCCACACACACTGCACTTGAAGAGTTTCTCTCCGTGTGTGTTCTCTGGTGTTTTACAAGAGTAGATGACTGTGAAAACGCCTTCCCACACACACTGCACTTGAAGGGTTTCTCTCCGTGTGAGTTCTCTGGTGTACATGAAGATTTGATGAATGTGCAAACGCCTTCCACACACACTGCACTTGAAGGGTTTCTCTCCCATGTGTGTTCTCTGGTGTTCTACAAGAGTAGATGAATGTGCAAACGCCTTCCACACACGCTGCACTTGAAAGGTTTCTCTCCTGTGTGAGTTCTCTGGTGCCGTGTCAAATGTTCAGGACGATCTGTGCTGTATGCACACCGGTCGCATTGATGCCTTTTTGCACCGAGTCGCGCCGAGTGCCTTTGCTCCATCAGACCAATTCTGCAGAGGAAGCGACAGCTGCAGACAGAAAANGAATATCCACACCATCTACACGTCAGTATCGAGGCACAGCGGAATGCATATATACACAGTCACACGTGACTTACACGTCTATACTTATTCATAGATATTCATGATATAGTGAAAAAGTTTACCAAATTCATCACACGGCTGTTATGGCACACAATGAGAGGGCGAATGGTCACAAACATGCCTGGAAGCCCTTGTATCTTCAAAATAATGTTAACCCAAACTCCACACACAATTTCGGCTGTCTACAAAAGGAATATTTATGAAAGCTAAATTCAGCTGACATAGCAAAAGGTGTTGAAATTAATACTATTTGTGTTATGCAGAAATGCATAAATTAATGTTCAATCGCAACTTAGAGGTGTGAAGCCAGCCAGGCTCACGATGTCCTTGATCTGACTTCAGCTGCTCGTGTGTGCTGTGTGAACTTCTTGACTGTTTCCATTCTTATAAAGAGTTCCAGAGGAAACCAAAAAAAANCTATTGTTGTGATATAACCTCCGTGTTCAATTGAGTTAATAGACTTTACTGCAAACACAAACTTTACACTGTCACACACTGGCATGGTTCACAGGTGGTGGTGTGTCCAGACCCATGCCTGGCCACCTTCATCCGCTCAGTATTAATGCTTCCTCACTCCACAAAGTAGTTCATTGAGGATCAATCAACATCGCCGAGGCTGCGTGTCTCTCTCTCTCCGTGGTGAGATGTTAACTACCTCTCCTGGCATACAGGAAGTCGTGGGTTCGATCCTATCCCTGACGCCTGCTGTATATTTGGAGTTTACGTGTCTCTCTCTCTTCCGTGGTCGCGTGGCTTTGCCTCCGGATCCCCGGTTGTCCCCACTCTACATGCAGAGAGTGAACACCGCCACGGGTCTAGAGAGAACACCGCCACGTGTCCAGAGTGAACACTGCCACACGTCTAGAGTGAACACCGCCACGCGTCTAGAGTGAACACCACGCGTCTAGAGTGAACACCGCCACGCGTCTAGAGTGAACACCGCCACGTGTCTAGAGTGAACACCGCCACGCGTCTAGAGTGAACACCGCCACGCGTCCAGAGTGAACACCGCCACGCGTCCAGAGTGAACACCGCCACGCGTCTAGAGTGAACACCGCCACGTGTCCAGAGTGAACACCGCCACGCGTCTAGAGTGAACACACGCGTCCAGAGTGAACACCGCCATGCGTCTAGAGTGAACACCGCCACGCGTCTAGAGTGAACACCGCCACGCGTCTAGAGCGAACACCGCCACGCTGTTGACGAGCCTCACCTTGTTGTTGTTGTTGTGGCAGGTCGCTTCTGAAAACAAGAGCGGTACAGCAGCTCAAGCGGGCCTGGCCTGGTAAAAAAAATGAAAAAAACTGTATGAATATTTAAAATAAAACAAAGTTACAAACTAGCGAGACAGGTGAAGAGAAATTAAAACTTAAGAAAGAAACTCTTTGGTACTTTCGGTAAGTCACGTAGAAATAAATAAATAATAGCATACGACGTTTCTATTGCAACACAAGCAATCATCATCAGATACAAATGAAGGAGGAAACAAACATTGTAAACTTAGAAATGTATGGTAATATAACACAGAGTTGGCTAATATAACAGTCAACACCCCAACTAGTTGATTACGTTCTTCCAAAGATTGCTCAATTTGAGAGACAAAACACAGACACGGAGACACACAGACACATAAGCAGAGAGAGATGGCACAGAGACATACAGAGACACACACAGAGACACACACATAGACACACAGAGAGAGATGACACACATAGACACATAGAGACACACAGAGAGACACACACATAGAGAGACACATAAGCAGAGAGAGATAACACAGACACACACACACATAGACACAGAGACGACACAGAGACACACAAAGAGAGACACACACAGGCACACAGAGAAACAACGCCTCTGTGTCGAGGCCTTAAATAGAGAAGGGCAGAGAGNGGGGGGGTAGAGAAACTAGCATGTCAATGCAAGGCCGTAGCCATGGAGTCAACATTGGGGGGGGGGACCAAATCTTCCAGGGGTCTGGGTCAACCCCCCCCCCACAAAAATATCTACATTTGAAAACTCATTTCCTGCCATTTCCTCCCTAAAATATTTTTNACAAGTTCACTAACACATGGGATGGAATTTGTTTTTATTTGATACAATGTCTAATAGTGCATTGTAATACATTGCTCTGTTTTTTNTTTTAACCTTTTCTTGTTTCATAGCATGTAATGGCAGAGATTATGGAATCATAAACTACAACACAATCATATAAACAAAAATCTACGCATTGTTATATGAAGACAAGTCCAGATTTTGTGGCTTAGCAAATTGTAGTTTTTATTAACATAGCATCGCAATTATTATTTACAAATATTTTTAATAGCAATATTGGGAGGACATTTTGAGCATATTTGATTATAACATATTATAGTTATAACATATTATAATAATTATAACATATTATAATTACGGCCTTGTGTCAATGAGAGATGTGGAGGTTTGGTGACTGCAGTAGAGGACACAGAGAGAGAGAGACACTTAACCAAACAAACTAAATAAAACTAGAGCTGTAATGCTGTACAACACAGAGAGAGTTTGTAAACACGCAACTAACGCGTCGCCTGCTGCTGACTACGACTCCCGCAGGTTGCTGAACGGGCGAGAGAATTGAAGCAAACGCCGCCAGGCGAGCGCAGGAGGCAAGGCCCGCCGCGTTGACGAGCTGCAAGCTGCACATCGCTTCCACGCTCGCTCACACTCAATCGACATCCCTACGAGAGACACAGCGAGGCTCTACCTCGGTAAACAACAACAACAACAACAACCACAACAACAACCGCGACGAGAATTTCTCACCTCAGATTTTAGTTCCCGCGCGGAGCGGCACCTTTCCGTGACCTCGTGACGTCACGCGGCAGCAGCAGGTGACATGACGTCACTTGCGAGGCACACCTCCCTGGCGTTTGACGCCGATGAGGTCACGCTGAGCGGTGACGTCAGAGAGCGGGGTCAGAGTTCAAGTTGTTGTTGGCAGTGACGTGGTGAGCGCTGCGCTCCGCACCGACCAGCCGAGTTCCATTCCCGCTCGTGGCCAACGCCGCCAGTGACCACTTTCTGAGCCGGTCCTGAGCCTCCCTAGGTCGACTCTGCCTCAAACGAGTACCCGGTGCGGTGTGTCAACATCGCCAGCACTGGGAGACAAAGGCGGCCGGGCGTGGAGCTGGCCACCCACCCCTCGTGTGCCGTCCCACCCTTAATAGGTGCTCGCTAACAGCACTTGCCCCTACAGTCTGTGTTGGGAGCAAGTTTGAGTGGCGTGTAGTCGTGGGAGTTGAACGGGCGCCTGCTGCTACTGACAGTCGTTGACTGCGGTGGGACAGACGCTGATAGACAGACACACACAGACAGACAAGACAGGCGGACAGACACAGACAAGAGGAACACAGAGACAGAGAGACGACATAGACACAGAGACACAGAGACAGGCAGAGAGAGACACACAGAGGCGAACAGAGACACAGACGGACAGAGACGTGGAATCGAACACACTGAACTCGCTCCATTGACAGAGATTCTTCGATCTTTGCACATCCCCGCAAGTCGTTCTAGTTTCTATTTCACTGTGTGGTGTGTAGTGTAAGCAATGTGGGACATCGATGTACACAGATATGAACAAGATCAGCAGACAAGACGTCTTTAATTTAATCGGTCTCTCCACGAAACAAAGGAACGTTTTACACAAACTTAACTTTGGAGCTTTCGTGACTGCAGGAATTATTCTTTGGTTCTTTCGGTAAAGTCACGTATAAAGAAAAAATAATAAATTAAATAATAGCATACGACGTTTCGATTGCAACACAAGCAATCATCATCAGGTATAATGAAATAGCGACATAAAATCTAACCAGAAAAATTATAGATAGACATATAAGCAGACAGATATCACCAAGATACACAGAGCGGGCAACACAGGTACAGAGAGGGTGATCGTCTCTGTGGGTGGCCTTAAATAGACAGGGGGCGGAGGCAGCGAGGGGAGGGGTTAGAGACAAAATTTACATGTCAATGAGTTTTACACAAATATAAATCCCACGGCCTTCTGTGAGTCCATGACTAGTGCAGCATTGACTCAGTGCGAGGCAGCTGTGGGCCGGTTCTTGTGCACGATGTCTCAACAGCAGTCAGGGCTCGCTTCAACCCACGGTTGTCAACATCCAGACGTTAATCAGCAAGGACCATTTCTTGTCCTAGTTTGACAAAGTCTCTGTCAACACGTAATACAAAGTTATAATTCGTGTTGTAGAGAATGTATCTCCTCTACGTGTAACTTTTAAGCGGTACGCCTTGTAACTGACGGATGATCCGAGCGTGCTTCCTATTTCATGCTCCCTACTCCAGAGGCAGATACTTCCTTGAAACACAAAAGTACCCTTTGACCTGTATCACACGAATAACGGGTCTCACCTGAGTTATCTCTACAGGCTACTTACAAACACATACACACACTTTGCCCAACATCGCTTATTCGATGTTTGACCCTCAGACAAAATGTTCAATGTACGCGCACAATCAGACAAGTATTCATTCTAAACTGACAGGCATATTGACAAAATTGAATAACTGCAGTGAAACTTACTGCGTCGGTAAAGTCACGGAGAAAGAAATTAAATAATAGAATACGACGTTTCGATTGGAACACAAGCAACCATCATCAGGTGCAACAAGTGAATGAGAAAAAAANCATAGTGAACTTAGAAATATAATGCAACACAACACAGAGTCAGCCAACACAACAGTCAACACCCTACCTGGTTGATTACGTTCTTCCAAAATTGAACAATTTAGTTTAGATAACATCTTATTAACAAGGAGCTATTTAAAGAATGCACCCTCTACTGAACAGTGGATGTGAAACATACAATTGTGTCATTCAAAACGAGTAGGCCATTGCATGTTGGCGTCTGGGTCAAAATGTAGCAAATTCTAAACATTACCTACAAACTCCACAACTGAGATGCCACATCAACCATCGCCCCTACTGACAGGCTCTTGTCCACACGCAGGCCGGTGCAGGGCCACCACCTTGTGCACACAGGGGCAGCTGCCACTTGGGGTGCTCTTCGAGTGTTTGAGACGAGGTACGATACAAAAATCAGCAAGCACCATGTAAAATCAATTATTCTGAGAACATAGTGAATGCTTGGGGCTTATTGGCTCTAGCGCTTGGTCAGAGATCTACCAACACACAGGTCCACAAAGACTGGCCACTCGCCCTTACCCTGCAGGTTGCACCTAGGAACCGAGTGTTCAACTTCACATTCTTGTCATTAAAGGCCTGTGACAAAGGTGCATCTATTGGAGCGACATCGTCTCTGGCTTACACATCTACCGGGTCTCCATTTGACTTTGTATTGTCTCGGAGGAAGTCCACCCACACCTCCATTTCCACAAACTGCTGGAGTTGCCTCGCTCTGCCTCACAGTCAGAATTCTCCTCCTGCTTCACGTTGCCTCCATCGATGTGAAGGTCCCATTTTGGAGTTGAATCTTCATCTTCACATTTTACCTTCACTTCTTTGCTCTTCACCATCACTTATTCACATTTCACCTTCACCTCTTCACATTTCACCTCGATACCTTTCAAAGTGTCCAAGCTGGGATTGTCGTCCGGTTCTTGTTTGATGAGAAATGGGCTCATTGCAGAACTTTGACTTTCACAAGCTGATTTCAGACTCCACTCCTGGTGGATCTTCTGATGCTTGTGTGTTCTCTGGTGTTTTTGAAGATGTGCTGACTGTGCAAACGCTATCCCACACACACTGCACTTGAAGGGTTTCTCTCCCGTGTGTGTTCTCTGGTGTTCTACAAGAGCAGATGACTGTGCAAACGCCTTCCACACACACTGCACTTGAAGGGTTCTCTCCCGTGTGAGTTCTCTTGTGTTTTACAAGAGTAGATGAATCTGAAAACGCCTTCCACACACACTGCACTTGAAGGGTTTCTCTCCGTGTGTGTTCTCTTGTGTTTTACAAGAGTAGATGAATCTGAAAACGCCTTCCCACACACTGCACTTGAAGGGTTTCTCTCCCGTGTGTGTTCTCTGGTGTTTTACAAGAGTAGATGAAAGTGCAAATGCCTTCCACACACACTGCACTTGTAGGGTTTCTCTCCGTGTGTGTTCTCTGGTGTGCTACAAGAGTAGATGACTTTGCAAACGTCTTCCACACACTGCACTTGAAGGGTTTCTCTCCCGTGTGTGTTCTCTGGTGTGTTACAAGAGTAGATGACTTTGCAAACGTCTTCCACACACTGCACTTGAAGGGTTTCTCTCCGTGTGTGTTCTCTGGTGTTTTACAAGAGTAGATGAAAGTGAAAACGCTTCCACACACTGCACTTGTAGGGTTTCTCTCCCGTGTGTGTTCTCTGGTGTGTTACAAGAGTAGATGACTTTGCAAACGTCTTCCCACACACTGCACTTGAAGGGTTTCTTTCCCGTGTGTGTTCTCTGGTGTTTACAAGAGTAGATGACTGTGCAAACGCCTTCCACACACACTGCACTTGAAGGGTTTCTCTCCGTGTGTGTTCTCTGGTGTGTTACAAGAGTAGATGACTTTGCAAACGCCCACCCACACACACTGCACTTGAAGGGTGTCTCTCCGTGTGTGTTCTCTGGTGTTCTACAAGAGTAGATGACTTTGCAAACGCCTTCCACACACACTGCACTTGAAGGGTTTCTTTCCCGTGTGTGTTCTCTGGTGTGTTACAAGAGTAGATGACTGTGCAAACGCCTTCCACACACTGCACTTGAAGGGTTTCTCTCCTGTGTGAGTTCTCTGGTGCCGTGTCAAATTTGCAGGACGATCCGTGCTGTATGCACACCGGTCGCATTGATGCCTTGTCGCACCGAGCTGCGCCGAGTGCCTTTGCTCCATCAGACCAATTCTGCAGAGGAAGCGACAGCTGCAGACAGAAAAAGAATATCCACACCATCTACACATCAGTATCGAGACACAGAGGAATGCATATTTACATAGTAACACGTGACTTACAAGTCAACACTTATTCATAGATATTCATGATATAGTGAAAAGTTTCCCAAATTCATCACACGGGCTGTTATGGCACACAATGAGAGGGTGAATGGTCATAAATATGCCTGGAAGCCCTCGTATCTTCTTAATGAATGTTAACCCAAAATTCCGAGCACACAATTTTGGCTATCTGGTTACAAAATAAATATTTATAAGAGCTAAATTCGGCTGACATTGCAAAGGGTGTTGAAAACAATCCTATTTGTGTTGTGCAGAAATGCGTAAATTAATACTGGTAGGAACCTCCTGGTTACACCAGCCCACAGGGATTATTGTGTCCGTCGTGAAGAGAGGGCTGGGTGGGGAGGNTGGAGAGGGCTGGGTAGTGGGTGGGAGGGTGGGCTGGGTGGGAGGGGCTGGGTGGCACACAGCACACACACGTGCAGCAGCTGACGTCAAATCTGTTCATCCCATCATTCAAGGACATCTGAGCCTGGCTTCACACCGCTAAGTTGCGATTGAACAACATTCCTGCTGCGGAGGGAGCTGGTAGGAACGTCGGGTTGCTCGCTCAATGGCCTGCAGGGTCAACGGCGGCGTGGTGTATTCCGCAAATATGCCCGACTGTGAGGGCGGGCACAAGCCGGCGTGAGTAGGTTAAACGTTGAGTTTTATAAGGGCACCACGGGTGACCAGCCCCCCACCCAGCCCACCCTCCCACCCACCCAGCCCACCCTCCCACTTCTGGATGCACGACGGACGGACGGACACAGTAATCCCTGTGGGCTGGTGGAACCAGGAGGTTTCTACCGGTGACATTAATGCTGCGTCACTCCACCAAGTAATGAATGGAGGATCAACCGACACAGCCGAGGCGCTCCCCGTGTCTCTCCTCTCCCGTGGCGGCGTGGATTCACCTCCGGACCCCCCCCCGCGGTGCCCCCACTCGTTCAGAGTGAACAGCGGCACGCGCTGAGCGCCTGTGACCGATAGACACCGACTCGCGTGCCGCGTCTCGAGTGAACACCGCCACGTGTTGACGAGCCTCGCCTCGTGGTGGTTGTTGTTGTTGTTGTGGCAGGTCGCTTCTGAAAACGAGAGCGGTATAGCAGCTCAAGCGGGCTTGGCCTGGTAACAAACATGAAGAACAAAAACTGCGTTAATATCTACAGTGAACCAAAGTTACAGAGTAGCGAGCCGGGTGAAGACAAATGAAACTTAAGCGAGATAATTAAACTTAAACGCAATCAGGCGAGGGCAGGAGGCAAGGCCCCGAGTGGCAAAGTTCCAATCTGGACATCGATTCCAATACTCGCTGCTACTCAATTGACATCCCTGAGAGAGAGAAACAGCGAGGCTCTACCTTGGTACACACAACAACACAACAACAACACCACAAAATGAGAATTTCTCACCTCGGATTTCAGTAAGCACGCAGCAGCAGCAACTTCCTGTTACGTCGTGACGTCACGCGGCAGCAGCAGGTGACATGACGTCACTTTCGGGTTACAAGCCACGCTCCTCCACGAGCGACCCCGAAACTGAATAAATTATGTTAATGAGGCGGCCCACACGTCGAGGGATGGGGCGTGGCTGCTGAACCCGTCGCAATAGGCGGGTGGCGGTTGGAGTTGGCGGTTTGTTGACGTCACCGATGACCAATCAAAGAGCTCGCTTGGCTTGGACGGGTGTGGGGGGGGGGNTTTGTGGGGGGGATGGAGGGTGGTGGGGGCAGGGAGGGGCAGGGAGCGGTGGGGGGGGGGGGGGTGGGGGGGGATGGAGGGTGGGGGGCAGGGGGGGAGGGAGCGGGGGGGGGGGTTTGTGGGGGGGNCATGGAGGGTGGAGGGGCAGGGAGGGGCAGGGAGCGGTGGGGGGGGGGGNTTTTGGGGGGGGATGGAGGGTGGAGGGGCAGGGAGGGGCAGCGGTGGGGGTGGGGGGGTTTGTGGGGGGGGCATGAGGGTGGGGGGGGAGGGGCAGGGAGCGGTGGGGGGGGGGTTTGTGGGGGGGATGGAGGTGGAGGGGCAGGGAGGGGCAGGGAGCGGTGGGGGGGGGGGTTTGTGGGGGGGGATGGAGGGTGGAGGGGCAGGGGGGCAGGGNAGCGGTGGGGGGGGGTTAAAATGCGTCAGACCCGACAGTGCAAGTTGGTGACGTCACCTGCCTGCAGTGAGCGCGCTGCTCGTGTCGCCTTGCACAGCTGCTGCTGTTGCTTCGTGTTTGGGGCCGTCCATAAATGACGTCACGCGATTTTGGACGATTTTCGACCCCCCCCCCCTTCGTCACACGACGTCACAAAAAGTCAGACCCCCCCCTCAAATATGACGTCACAAAGCTCCCCAAAAAAACATGCTTCAAATCGCTTTAAACTATTGTTGTCATTGTAGTGCGTATTTAATGTGGCGTTTCACTCTGATGTTGTTTATTTAAAAGTCTATTTAATTAAGTAGAACGTGTCGTGAGTGAGTGGTAGGATGAGTGGTGAGGTGAGTGGTGGNATGAGTGGTGAGTGATGAGTGGTGGATGAGTGGTGAGGAGAGTGGTGAGTGGTGAGGAGAGTGGTGAGTGAGTGGTGGATGAGTGGTGAGGAGAGTGGTGGGTTGAGTGGTGGAGGTGAGTGTGAGTGAGTGTTGAGTGAGTGTGAGGTGAGTGGTGAGTGACGAGGTGAGAGGTGACACGGTCAGAGTTTTAACCACTAATTATATTGCTTCCCAAGCTGGCGCACATCCACTAATTGTACGTCTCTCGGCAGTTGTGGTGACCAATCTAAGTTGTGAAATCGTAGTATTTACGCAAAAGTGATTTTTTTTCTAATGGAACAGCAGTACTAATTATTTAAGATGTCTTGCAGAATGGCACCGATGTGGATGTTATATTTCGTTGGTCATATCCTACCTGTCAATATAGAACTTTAATGACAAACACCCACAGCATAACCTCGGGATTGGAAATCCAGTAATGGACATCAGGACGAGCAAATGGTGCATTTAGTGAGAAAATAGTTGAGGACATTTTATTTAAAACTTATCGTAGTACAACAATGTTTACAGGGAAATTGTTATATTTTGATTAGAGCTGTTATACAAGCAACAAATGGGAGTAGAATTTTTTCCTTTTTGCAGTCCCAACATTTCATAATCCGCATTCCGTTATACACATTGCAAACGCCCCTTGCCCGCTCCCTCCAGCCCTATTGGTCAATTGAGATGGAAAGATCATTGCCCAAACACGCGTGGCACGTGAGCTGTGGGTGCAGCGGGAAGGGTCGACAACTCAAATGGATTTGTGCAACACGTGATCATGCACAATGGAACATTCATATCTGTTCGATTCAAATTGATTGTGCCCACTTAACCAGTGTACAATGAGAATATCATTATCACCTGGAAAGCTGTAAATGCTACATTAGCCAAGGGCTGCGCGTGTGTGTTTCCTCTGGCCTGCCTAGCATTTGTAAAGTGATGGGATCAAGGAGATTTAAAAACAAAACTAGTTGTCCCTCGCCGAGTACCGTGATGGTGGCACGCTCGTGTGTAGTCTGCACGCTTGGAAGCTGGCTTTTCTTTCTCCAGTGGCCCCATGGCACATTTTTCCTGCAGAGCTACTTTGCATAGATTGTTTACATTTGTATTATGCAAATGCTTCATCCAAAGTCCAGCTTCCCGTTTGACCCTCTAGTTTTCATCAGCCAACTTCCCTCCAGCCCACGCGCATCCGCCAATGCTGCCCGTGCTGCCATTTCACCGATGAGATGTGCAGCAGCGTTGGCCAGCGTAGACCTCACAATGTACTCGTGTGACAACTCCACGTGATGAAGACACGTGATGAAGGCACGTGATGAAGGCACGCACACACCACGTGGGAGAGCTGCCCTCCAGTGGGCGGTGATGGAACTACAGGATACCGATTTAGAATTCTAGATTTGAAGCTTTCGTGACTGCAAGGATTCATATTCTTAAGTTTTTTTCGGTAAAGTCACCATGTAGGTAAAACATTAAAATTGCTACAACTCGGTGGGCTCTCATGAAATTGTCTTTTCCGAGACCAAGGTTCTCTGCAAACCTCCTGGCTACCATCAAAGGTTTGTACACGAAGCCATACAAATATACAAACAGACATAATTTCAACCGTGATGATGGTTACAAACTGAGTAATCATTGGAAAGATGTGATTAACCATGCAAAAAGATTTAACTACACTTATTTCGACCATCTTATTTGACAGACAACTATTACAGGTTATTGATAGACAGCCAGGCTTGTTTAACCATGTTTAGTTTCTTTTTTCACACTATTGTTATGTCGGCCAGGCTTAGTCACAAACCGTACCTCTCCATAACAAAGGCTCAGCCTCTTAAGCCTCACCTTACCATATTAATAAAAANGTGGGCCGTACTTGGCCCTTCCCCCTCCAACCATTATATATACGGAGTGGTAGCTCTTGCAATCTCTCATTTACTTGATACAGCTGTCGTGGCTGTGACGGTTCCACCTGAAGACGGAAGCTTGTGTTGCCTCCGAAACGTCGTGATTTTATTTTATTTGATTAATTTTAATGTTTTACCTACGTGACTTTACCGAAAAAACCTAAAAATACCGATTTAAAATGTCAACACTGCGGGCGACGTTTCAGGCAATAGCCCATCTTCACAGCACACACAGATAGGCCCAGAGTGGTAGTAGAGTGGCATTTGTCCTCTCGAACCGGCTAGCAAGAGCACGTGGCATGAGTGTTAACCACGGCGACCCTGTAAGCATGCAGCAAACACGCCGAACACCGCTGTGTCTTGAAGACGAAACCCAAACTCTTCGATAAAGACCGCAAGACCGGACAACCGCGTTGATTTAAAATATACCCTTTATTTAGTTTTAGTGTGTGTACACGTCCAGTCTTTTAACTTCAACATCCTGTACAATCTCGTGTAAAATAGGTCTTCCTTTGAAATAGACTTTAATCTTAGCGAGATCTTAACTGGTGATAAATCTATACACCACCACGTGTGTCTGTCTGTCACGCGCCGGGATGACGTCACGCGATTTTGGGTGAAGTGGAGATTGGTGTTATGACGTCAGAGACGCTGGGTGTTCAGGAGAGGAGAAATGACGTCACGCGAGATTGGGGCGAGGTTGTGAGGGGGAGTAATGACGTCATGAGACGCGGTGGAGCGAATGGCGGTGATGGCGTCATGAGGGGTATGACGTCACGAGACGCTGGGAGGTGAGGGTGATGACGTCACGAGACGCTAGGAGATGAGAGGGTGATGACGTCATGTTATTTCTGAGAAAAGAGACTCTTTATTTAGAATGTTTATTTCGAGCAGTGATTCTTTGAGGCTGCAAGTGAAGGTTTAAGAGCCACCGATGTAGACCCTGAAGCTCCTTTTTCACAGTCTCCCAGTCGCACTCGCACCTCTTGGAAGACGCCTGGACAGATTGTGAGAGTAGCCCAGGTACCCTGGAGAGAGCGAGCGAGCGAGAGAGAGGCGTGAGAGCCCTGGAGCTCCCTCGAGTGGAGGAGGCCCCTTCCCACCAGCAGCGGCCTGAGAGCGACATTGCCTGGCTGCACCTTGACCTTTGATACATTCGATTCCAGAGCGCCGTAATCGATTCTTGCCGAATCGAGACTCGATTTCGCCTCTTATCCCGTGCGTGGGCCTCGGGTGGCCCTCGTGAATCGATTCCAAAGTTAGGAAGGGAATCGAGTGTTATCGATTCCTGCACCCACATTGTGCAGTGAACCAACATCATGGCCGCATCTAAACTCAACAGCCCTGCTCACGAATAAAGGCCATTGCCACAGCGTCGTCGTCGTTGACGAGGTTGTGTTGTTGACGAGGTTGTGTGGTTGTGTGTGCACCACCACTGACGCGCCAGCGGCATGAGCAGCAGCAGCAGATCGCGACCCTCGCGTTGTGAAACTTCAACAATCGCGTGGAATCGAATCGACACGCGTTGTTGTCGCTCACTCGAATCGATTCCTCAACACGTGGCGGCCACGCGGCCCACGGCGTGCGCGTCGCCGCGTTTCTCGGAACAGTGGCATCTACGTCTGCAGAACGTGAAGAACCAGTGGCTCTAGTCTGCAGAACGGAAGAACGTGGCATCTACACTGCACGTTAGGAAGAACCAAGTGGCATCTACGTCTGCAGAACGGAAGAACCAGTGGCATCTATANCTGTAGAACATGAAGAACCACAGTGGCATCTACATCTNCAGACGGAAGAACCAGTGGCATCTATACTAGAACATGAAGAACCAGTGGCAATCTAGTCTGCAGAACGGATGAAGAACCAGTGGTCTACACTGCAGAAGAAGAACCGTGGCATCTACATACTGACAGACGGAAGAACCACGTGGCATCTACATACTACAGAACGTCGAAGAACCAGTGGCATCTACACTACAGAACGGAAGAACCAGTGGCATCTACACTACAGAACGGAAGAACCAGTGGCATCTACACGCACGGAAGAACCAGTGGCATCTACACTGCAGAACGGAAGAACCAACGGCATCTACACTGCAGAACGGAAGAACCAGTGGCATCTACACTACAGAATGGAAGAACCAGTAGCATCTACATCCAGAGGTGAAGAACCAGTGGTCTACANTACAGAACGGAAGAACGTGGCATCTACATACTGCAGAACGNGAAGAACGTGCATCTACATCTACAGAACGGAAGAACCACGGCATCTACACTGCAGAACGGAAGAACCAGTGGCATCTACACTACAGAATGAAGAACCGTGGCAGTTCTACATCTGCAGAGGTGAAGAACCGTGGATACAATCTACTACAGAACGGAAGAACCAGTGGCATCTACACTGCAGAACGGAAGAACCAGTGGCATCTACACTACAGAACGGAAGAACCAGTGGCATCTACACTACAGAACGGAAGAACCAGTGGCAGGTCTACACCGCAGAATGAAGAACCGTGGCNTCTACATCTGCAGAATGAAGAACCGTGGCATCTACACCGCAGAATGAAGAACCAGTGGCNTCTACATCTGCAGAATGAAGAACCGTGGCATCTACACCGCAGAAGAACGTGGTCTACGTCTGCAGAAGAAGAACCAGTGGCNTCTACACCGCACGGAAGAACCAGTGGCATCTACACTACAGAACGTGAAGAACCATTGGTCTACACGGAAGAACCAGTGGCATCTACACTGCAGAACGGAAGAACGTTGCTCTACACGGAAGAACCAGTGGCATCTACAGAACGGAAGAACCAGTGGCATCTACACTACAGAACGGAAGAACCAGTGGCATCTACAGAAACGGAAGAACCAGTGGCAATCTACAGAACGGAAGAACCAGTGGCATCTACACTACAGAACGGAAGAACCAGTGGCATCTACACGGAAGAACGTGGCATCTACACTACAGAACGGAAGAACCAGTGGCATCTACACTACAGAACATGAAGAACCGTGGCATCTACTACAGAAGAAGAACCAGTGGCTTTACACCGCACGGAAGAACCAGTGGCTCTACACTACAGAACGTGAAGAACCAGTGGCACTACAGAACATGAAGAACCGTGGCATCTACTACAGAACATGAAGAACCGTGGCTCTACATCTGCAGAATGAAGAACCGTGGCATACTACAGAACGGAAGAACCAATGGCAGTCTACAGAACGGAAGAACCAGTGGCATCTATACTGCAGAACGGAAGAACCAGTGGCATCTACAGAACGTGTGAACCATGGCATCTACACTACAGAACAGAAGAACCGTGGTCTACACTGCACGGAAGAACCAGTGGCATCTACACTACAGAACGGAAGAACCAGTGGCTCTACACTGCAGAACCAGTGGCTCTACACTACAGAACGGAAGAACCAGTGGTCTACACTGCACCAGTGGCATCTACACTACAGAACGGAAGAACCAGTGGCATCTACACTACAGAACGGAAGAACCAGTGGCATCTACACTGCAGAACGTGAAGAACCAGTGGCTCTACTCTACAGAACCAGTGGCATCTACATCTGCAGAACGTGAAGAACCAGTGGCATCTACATCTGCAGACCAGTGGCTCTACATCTGCAGAACGTGAAGAACCAGTGGCATCTACACTGAGAACTACCAGTGGCATCTACATCTGCAGAACGTGAAGAACCAGTGGCATCTACATCTGCAGAACTACCAGTGGCATCTACATCTGCAGAACGTGAAGAACCAGTGGCATCTACATCTGCAGAACCAGTGGCATCTACATCTGCAGAACGTGAAGAACCAGTGGCATCTACATCTACAGAACGTGAAGAACCAGTGGCATCTACATCTGCAGAACGTGAAGAACCAGTGGCATCTACATCTGCAGAACGTGAAGAACCAGTGGCATCTACATCTGCAGAACCAGTGGCATCTACATCTGCAGAACCAGTGGCATCTACATCTGCAGAACTACCAGTGGCATCTACATCTGCAGAACTACCAGTGGCATCTACGTCTGCAGAACTACCAGTGGCATCTACATTACAGAACTACCAGTGGCATCTACATCTACAGAACGTGAAGAACCAGTGGCATCTACACCTGCAGAACGTGAAGAACCAGTGGCATCTACATCTGCAGAACGTGAAGAACCAGTGGCATCTACATCTACAGAACGTGAAGAACCAGTGGCATCTACATCTACAGAACGTGAAGAACCAGTGGCATCTACACTGCAGAACGTGAAGAACCAGTGGCATCTACATCTACACGTGAAGAACCAGTGGCATCTACATAACGTGAAGAACCAGTGGCATCTACATAACGTGAAGAACCAGTGGCATCTACATCTACAGAACTACCAGTGGCATCTACATCTACAGAACTACCAGTGGCATCTACATCTACAGAACGTGAAGAACCAGTGGCATCTACATCTACAGAACGTGAAGAACCAGTGGCATCTACACCTGCAGAACGTGAAGAACCAGTGGCATCTACACCAGTGCAGAACGTGAAGAACCAGTGGCATCTACATCTACAGAACGTGAAGAACCAGTGGCATCTACATCTACAGAACGCGAAGAACCNACGGCATCTACATCTGCAGAACGTGAAGAACCAGTGGCATCTACATCTACAGAATGTGAAGAACCAGTGGCATCTACATCTGCAGAAGGTGAAGAACCAGTGGCATCTACATCTACAGAACGTGAAGAACCAGTGGCATCTACATCTGCAGAACGTGAAGAACCAGTGGCATCTACATCTACAGAACGTGAAGAACCAGTGGCATCTACATCTACAGAACGTGAAGAACCAGTGGCATCTACACCTGCAGAACGTGAAGAACCAGTGGCATCTACATCTGCAGAACGTGAAGAACCAGTGGCATCTACACCTGCAGAACGTGAAGAACCAGTGGCATCTACATCTGCAGAACGTGAAGAACCAGTGGCATCTACACCTGCAGAACGTGAAGAACCAGTGGCATCTACATCTGCAGAACGTGAAGAACCAGTGGCATCTACACCTGCAGAACGTGAAGAACCAGTGGCATCTACGTCTGCAGAACGTGAAGAACCAGTGGCATCTACACCTGCAGAACGTGAAGAACCAGTGGCATCTACATCTACAGAACGTGAAGAACCATTGGCATCTACACCTGCAGAACGTGAAGAACCAGTGGCATCTACATCTGCAGAACGTGAAGAACCAGTGGCATCTACGTCTGCAGAACGTGAAGAACCAGTGGCATCTACATCTACAGAACGTGAAGAACCAGTGGCATCTACATCTACAGAACGTGAAGAACCAGTGCATCTACACCTGCAGAACGTGAAGAACCAGTGGCATCTACATCTGCAGAACGTGAAGAACCAGTGGCATCTACATCTACAGAACGTGAAGAACCAGTGGCATCTACACCTGCAGAACGTGAAGAACCAGTGGCATCTACATCTACAGAACGTGAAGAACCAGTGGCATCTACATCTACAGAACATGAAGAACCAGTGGCATCTACATCTACAGAACGTGAAGAACCAGTGGCATTTACACCTGCAGAACGTGAAGAACCAGTGGCATCTACATCTACAGAACGTGAAGAACCAGTGGCATCTACAGAACATGAAGAACCAGTGGCATCTACATCTACAGAACATGAAGAACCAGTGGCATCTACATCTGCAGAACGTGAAGAACCAGTGCATCTACAGAACGTGAAGAACCAATGGCATCTACAGAACGTGAAGAACCAGTGGCATCTATATCTGCAGAACGTGAAGAACCAGTGGCATCTACAGAACGTGAAGAACCAATGGCATCTACATCTACACAGAACATGAAGAACCAGTGGCATCTACATCTGCAGAACGTGAAGAACCAGTGGCATCTACATCTACAGAACGTGAAGAACCAGTGGCATCTACATCTGCAGAACGTGAAGAACCAGTGGCATCTACATCTACAGAACGTGAAGAACCAGTGGCATCTACAGAACGTGAAGAACCAGTGGCATCTACATCTACAGAACGTGAAGAACCAGTGGCATCTACATCTACAGAACGTGAAGAACCAGTGGCATCTACAGAACGTGAAGAACCAGTGGCATCTACATCTACAGAACGTGAAGAACCAGTGGCATCTACATCTGCAGAACGTGAAGAACCAGTGGCATCTACAGAACGCGAAGAACCATGGCATCTACATCTGCAGAACGTGAAGAACCAGTGGCATCTACATCTGCAGAACGTGAAGAACCAGTGGCATCTACATCTACAGAACGTGAAGAACCAGTGGCATCTACATCTGCAGAACGTGAAGAACCAGTGGCATCTACATCTGCAGAAACAGTGGCATCTACATCTGCAGAACCAGTGGCATCTACATCTGCAGAACGTGAAGAACCAGTGGCATCTACATCTGCAGAACGTGAAGAACCAGTGGCATCTACATCTACAGAACGTGAAGAACCAGTGGCATCTACATCTGCAGAACATGAAGAACAGTGGCATCTACATCTGCAGAACGTGAAGAATCAGTGGCATCTACATCTGCAGAACCAGTGGCATCTACATCTGCAGAACGTGAAGAACCAGTGGCATCTACATCTGCAGAACGTGAAGAACCAGTGGCATTTACATCTACAGAACGTGAAGAACCAGTGGCATCTACATCTGCAGAACGTGAAGAACCAGTGGCATCTACATCTGCAGAACGTGAAGAATCAGTGGCATCTACATCTGCAGAACACTGTAAAAACCGAGACTGGGGTTAATTAATGTTTAGTAAATATATAAGAGTAGCCTATACATAAAATAATGACTATGTGTAGTTTGGAATCAAATTGAGCTGAATTTAACACATTTCTATCAGCTATTAATTGTATTTTACTCAGTTTTGTTCGAATAAAATCAGCCATCAATAACTAAGTAGAATTTAATTGTATTTTATCAGGAAAGTCAAAATGCAAAAATGGATTCATTTACTAATCGGGAGGTTTTTGAATTTAATAACGTTACACTTTCGCCCCAACTCGAGGCATTTTTTCGCGCCACGTGCATGTCAACCATCTTCTTCCACAGACACATTTCAGGGACTGCCGTTCTCCAAAGGTAAGACATGTTTTATTATTTTAGCGAACAATTTTTTAACAAAGGTGTGGTAGCAGTTGAACATTGTTTTATGTTACTGCATGTTACCAGCATGCCAATTTAACTGGCTGTAACGTATATCAGAATTAACTAGCACAACGTTAGGCCTTTGGAAGTCAGTCTGATTCGACTAAAAGCACGAGACTATAATTTTTGTTCCGCACACGAAAAAGTAACGTGCGTGATTAAAACTAGACTATATTCATTCGGATCACAGCGCGTACCGAACCAAAAGTCCTGTACCTGCCGTTACACCTCCAGTATCTTGGTGTTGATGTACGTACAGTATGCTAACGTTAGCTAGCTTGCCACCAGTCAGTTAGCGTCACCTTTACGTTGTGGCTAGCTTGTGTAGTTGCTAGCTAGCTAGATGATGTGAGTGACAAGAAGTTGATGTGCTAAATTTGAGCATGAAAATTTGAATATTAAAAATAATAAAGAATTATCTTGTAAATGTGATTCTATTGTCCTCATGTGATTAGAGACCTGGTGGCCTTGCATCTGATACATGGACTTTTTTCTGCCTCAGGTTTTTGCTTATGGAATGGAAGTGTAAGATCTGCAAGTCTTTGTCTGCCACAAAAGGAAATCTACTAAAGCATTACAGACAACACGCAATATTTGGTCGTGGCCAATCCCAGCCATGCCTATATGACAGTTGACCTTGCACATTTAAAACGCAGAGTGCCCTTCGCACACATTTGTCCAGATACCATTCAGATGAAGAAAGTCTACGGTCAGGAAACATCTCTGCTTTTAAGTGTTTAGTTTGCAATGCTTGTTGTTCTATAGAGAAGGACTACTTTCAGCATATTGGAAATCATCTGAAGAGCCACGAAACTGTCTTTTGTGTATTTGAAGGATGCAGCTTTCAGACAAATATATACAATACATTTCTAAAACACAAAAGCAAAAGACACAAATCCTATTCTTTGAGTGATTTTAAGAAAGACGTGTATGAGAGTCGCCATAATCAGACTGTTGACCATTCTGATTTACCAGAGGCCAATGATGGTGAGGGCACTAGTTTAGATTGTGATCAGGAAAGTGCATCATACTTAGTTCTTCAAAGAATTGGCTTACTTCTGCTGAAGCTAGAAACCATCTATAATGCCTCAGTGAAGTGCATTGATGCCTTGGCTGAAGACCTTCAGTTCATTTCATCTTCAGTATCAGTTGCAGTTGTTAGGAACATACTAGATTCAACATTGAAGGTGAATAAATGCATTGTTGACCAGGCCATCGTAACTGAATTGTCAGCAGTTGTGCAACTTCCATCCCATTAGTACAGCACTTGGAGCAGGTGGTCCACTTGGTTCGGCTTTTAAGAGAAAGTATTTTAAGGTGCATTTCCAGTGTGTTGATAGCATTGAATATATTATTGATACTGAAAAGAACAAGACCTTTCAATATGTGCCTATTCTCCAGACTTTGCAGGAAGTCTTGAAGAATGAAGACATTGCAGAAATAATTTTATCCAGAAAATCAAATAGTACTGGATATATTAAGTCAATTTTTGATGGAAAATCCTTCAAGCAAAATGTATTTTATGCTGGGGAAGAAACAAGACTGTCTATAATCCTTTACGTTGACGACTTTGAAGTGTGTAACCCACTAGGAACTTCGAGAAAAAAAACACAAAATAACAGCTGTTTATTGGGTTTTGGCAAATGTTCCAACAAAGTTTCAATCTGCATTAACGTCAATACACCTAGCTTTACTTTGCAAAGCTGTTGATGTCAAACAGTTTGAATACAGAGCAGTTTTGGAACCACTCTTGAAGGATCTTGTCATTCTAGAACAGGAAGGGATTTTCATTTCCAGTGTTGGAAAAAACACTAAAGGGACAGTACATTGTGTTGTAGCTGACAATCTCGATGCACATTCTATCAGTGGACTAGTTGAATGTTTCACGGGGCCGTACATCTGTAGATTTTGTCTTGGACATTCTTCAGAGTACCAGACACACGAAGTGCGGACCGGAGTGTTTCCACCTCGGACAAAGAAGGAACATAGTTTGCATGTGCAAACTGAGAGAAAATCTAAATGTTACTCATTGCTTTGGCGTAAAGCGGTCGTGTCCATTGACTGATAAATTAAATCACTTTCATTTTGAGTCTGGGTACCCACCAGATGTACTACATGACCTTTTGGAAGGCATAGTCCCAAGGGAACTAGCATTGTGTTTTCAGATTTTCACCAAGAAGAAGTGCTTCAGTTTGACTGAGCTTAACGAGTTAATAACTGAGTCTGACTGTCAAAGTTCTGCGTTATAGGCCTATACATCTGATAGGCTATCAGAGAATGCACTGATTTGTTATTGAAAGCTATCTTTATTTTTGTTTAATGTTTCTTGGGTGTTCTAACATTGTGCTTTCTTCTGATGTGACGCTGACCTAGGCCATTGCAAGTGTTTGTTCGAAAGGAATAGATGTAAGATGCATAGAACATCTGTAGGCTGTGCTAGTTTACTTGTTAGAAAGCCATGCTTGTACTGTAATTATGCATGTTAAAAAGATAGGTCCACCCGGATTGTGGATTATGGCTACTAGTATAAGTACAGGGAATGCAAGTCAATTCACGTGATGTTTTAATCTCTTTTAGCTGTTTGAAAAACATATTGGCCCTTAGGATTTCAATTTGCGCATATAAAAAAGAAATAATATGAAAGTATTTTTACAGATTTTTTTAAAAAACATTGTCGTAATTTAAATGTGCTAACAAGACTAAACCTTGGATCACATCCAAAAAAGTAATCTGTGCCTGTAATGCCCACAAATTATAAATACCTCCAGTATTGTATCCCTATTGTACACATACATGATTTCTGTCTTTGTTTTGTACTTGTAATATGTTGGATAAACATGTTGAGACAAAATTGCACGAATAAATGTTAACCTGCTGTTCCTTTTCATGGTTCTTATATTTTTCATGGTGATCGGTTGACTTAACGTAAGTGAATTGTGGCACAACGAAGGCATGATATTGGGTGGATTAGAAATAGAAAAGTTATGGCAACAGACATTCAATATAAGTATTTTATTTAGTAAATCCAAATCATTTTGATCCAGATATTTAGTAAGCTTATATCAATTTCACCCAGACAATTAGTAAATGTAAATCAATTTCACCCAGATCATTAATAAATAATCAGATTCCATCAGATATTTAGTAAATCTAAATTACCATTGCTCAGATATTAAGTAAATATAAATCACTTTTCCTTGTAAAATCTATTTGGATTTACACAATTTTTTTTAGGCTATATAACTCATCATTTGGAATCATATTACTAAATCCAACACATTTTAACTGTTGCTTTTATTACCATGTACTTATTTTTTATCATTATTTTTAGTTAATTTATTCAATACTTTTTATTCAAAGTTGTAGTGCTTAAAATCTACTCAATTTTATCACGTGTCACTTTGTTGCCATAATTTTTTTAAGTAACAATGTGTCACATTTTTTACAGTGAACCAGTGGCATCTACATCTGCAGAACGTGAAGAACCAGTGGCATCTACATCTACAGAACATGAAGAACCAGTGGCATCTACATCTGCAGAACGTGAAGAACCAGTGGCATCTACATCTGCAGAACGTGAAGAACCAGTGGCATCTACATCTGCAGAACCAGTGGCATCTACATCTGCAGAACGTGAAGAACCAGTGGCATCTACATCTGCAGAACGTGAAGAACCAGTGGCATCTACATCTGCAGAACCAGTGGCATCTACATCTGCAGAATGTGAAGAACCAGTGGCATCTACATCTGCAGAACGTGAAGAACCAATGGCAACTACATCTGTAGAACGTGAAGAACCAGTGGCATCTACGTCTGCAGAATGTGAAGAACCAGTGGCATCTACATCTGCGGAATGTGAAGAACCAGTGGCATCTACATCTGCAGAACGTGAAGAACCAATGGCAACTACATCTACATAACGTGAAGAACCAGTGGCATCTACATTTGCAGAACGTGAAGAACCAGTGGCATCTACATCTGCAGAACGTGAAGAACCAGTGGCATCTACATCTGCAGAACGTGTGGTGGTTGTTGTAGTTGTGGTGGTGGTGCTGGGGTGGTGGTGTTGTTGTAGTTGTGGTCGCCACCGACACCCCTAGTGGTGGACAGAGGGGGGGGGGGNCAGGAGGGGAGGGGGGTGGGGGGAGGGGGGAGAAGATCGTTAGTTGCAGAGTCAAATCCTTGTTGTCCAATCAGCAGTCTCCCCTCCCCCTAGCCAAAGAATCCCCCGACATTTAACAACTATGAGCTTACCCTCCATTAAAACTAAAATAAGACAAAAATCACACGCAACGCAAGGTAATAACAGCGACACAGCGACACAGAGACACACACACTGACAGTGACACACAGTAACACACAGAGACAGACACACACAGAGACACACAGGCACACAATGACACACACACAGTGACACACAGTGACACAGTGACAAAGATAAAGATCCCCCGTATAGCCTTAACAGACTGTAGGGCAAGTGCTGTTAGCGAGCACCTACGAAGGCCAGAACGGTACACAGTGACACACACAGTGACACACACACTGACAACAACAACAACCGCCATTCTTTACTAAGTGTCGGTAACTTCATCCCGACGCTTGTGCCAGGAGAGGTGGACATTGAGTCCCCGTGAGTGGGGAACGTCCTATGGCAGGAGACCACGGTGCAGGCCCAGCGGTTCCCGGCGGCGGCCATGGGCAGGCCCTGGGAGCCAGACCACCACCACGGGAGACAAACGGTGACGTTAACGACGATGACGTCATCGACATCGACAGCCAATGACGATGACGTAATCAGCGATGACGAACGGTAGCCACGGCGTCGACAAGATCAGCAATTGCATCGCTAAAAACGACGTCCACAATTAAGACGACATCATCATCATCTACACGCCGTGCACTGTGCGGTGGAGCGGTGGTTCACGCGCACGGCGCCGGGTTTGGTCGTCGCACCGCGTGAACGCACCGCCAAGACATGCAAGTGCGGAGCGCCGTGTCGGTGAGCGTGGGGGCCGCTCACCTGGTCCTCCTCCTCGCCGCCCTCCTTGTCCTCGCCACCCTCCTTGTCCTCGCCGCCCTCCTTGTCCTCGCCGCCCTCCTTGTCCTCGCCACCCTCCTCGCCACCCTCCTTGCCCTCCTCGCAATGCAGCCGCTCGGCGAGACGCTTCTCGCCGCGACGTTTCTTGGCACAAAGAAGCGTGACTGCACACAGGGACGGCCCGTTAGAACCACGAGAGGCTCCGATCGCGCCGCACGAATCCCCGTGCCGACGTCGACGACAAACTCACCTGCAAGCAGCAGCAGGCCGAGCAGGACGGAGCCGGTGGCGGTGGCGCGGTCGCCGCCGCCGGCGCCGCTGCCGCCGCCGCCAACGCCAGCGCCGCCGCCGTCGGGNTTGCCGGGCAGCAGGCAGATGTTGACGGCCTTGTCAGCGATGGCGAGGGCCTTGTCGGGCCTCACGGCGAGGGCGCTTTTCTTTACTTTCGGAAGGAGCAGCAGCAGCGTCCCCGTGCCGCTCGCCGCGGGAACACCTGCCACACGAAGACAAAGAGTGAGATGCCCACGGAAACAAAGAGTGAGATGCACACGGAAACAAAGAGTGAGATGCACACGGAAACAAAGAACGAGATGCACACGGAGACAAAGAGTGAGATGTACACGGAGACAAAGAGTGAGATGCCCACGGAGACAAAGAGTGAGATGCCCACGGAGACAAAGAGTGAGATGCCACGGAGACAAAGAGTGAGATGCACACGGAGACAAAGAGTGAGATGCCCACGGAGACAAAGAGTGAGATGCACACGGAGACAAAGAGTGAGATGCACGGAGACAAAGAGTGAGATGCCACGGAGACAAAGAGTGAGATGCACACGGAGACAAAGAGTGAGATGCACACGGAGACAAAGAGTGAGATGCACACGGAGACAAAGAGTGAGATGCACACGGAGACAAAGAGTGAGATGCCCACGGAGACAAAGAGTGAGATGCCACGGAGACAAAGAGTGAGATGCACACGGAGACAAAGAGTGAGATGCCCACGGAGACAAAGAGTGAGATGCCCACGGAGACAAAGAGTGAGATGCCCACGGAGACAAAGAGTGAGATGCCACGGAGACAAAGACCCGCCGCTCGTCGCCTTGCGACGCAAACCGTCGGCGGGCAAAGCGGCGACCCTTGCGCCACCGCTCCGGACGTGGAGCGGGAATGCGTTCTAAGGCTGAGTCTACCTACAGGCGCACCCCCCACACGCACTCATCTTGTAGATTGCGCCTTCAAGAAATGGCCACACGCGCCAAGCAAAGGTGCGGGAAATGGTGAGCGAGTGAGTGGTGATGGTGAGTGAGTGGTGAGTAGTGGTGGTGGTGGTGAGTGAGTGGTGAGTGGTGGTGAGTGAGCGGGTGAGTGGTGGTGAGGTGGTGAGTGAGTGAGCGTGGTGTGATCGTGAGTGAGTGGTGAGTGAGTGAGTGAGCGAGTAGTGAGCGAGTGGTGAGTGAGTGGTGAGTGAGTGGTGAGTGAGTGAGTGGTGAGTAAGCGTGGTGTAATGGTTAGCGAGTGATGAGTGAGTGGTGAGTGAGCGGTGAGTGAGTGATGAGTGAGCGAGTGAGTGGTGAGTGAGCGAGTGGTGAGTGAGTGGTGAGTAAGCGGTGAGTGAGCGAGTGATAAGTGAGCGGTGAGTGAGTGGTGAGTGAGTGGTGAGTGAGTGAGCGTGATGGTGAGTAAGCGAGTGAATGTGTTGTCTGGGGCGTGTCTGTTGACGGGGGGGGGGGGTGTGTGCAGTGTGGGGGGGCGGCCCTCACCATCGTCCGTGGCCAGGAGCGTGGCCGTGTAGATGTGGTCCTGCTCCAGGGCGGTCGTCTCGCGCTCCATCGCCACGGCCGTGGTGACCCGGCCGCTCACGGGNTCGACGTGCAGCCAGTTGCCCGCTGTGACAACATCTGGTAGCTGTGCGGGGCCCAATCACGCAGCCGCACGCAACACTCCGAGGTGAGGCCGGTCACTCGCACAGCGCAACAGAGTTCTCACAGGTGGCGATGATTCGCACAGCTAAGCGTCACACAGCCCAACGGAGCGAGTCGCACACACGCGCACACCAGGTGAGGTGCGCACACACACACACACACCAGGTGAGGCGCACACACACACACACCAGGTGAGGCGCACACACACACCAGGTGAGGTGCGCACACACACACACCAGGTGAGGTACACACANCAGGTGAGGTGCACACACACCAGGTTAGGTGAGCACACACACACACCAGGTGAGGTGCACACACACGCACACACCAGGTGAGGTGCACACACACAGAGGGTGGGTGGGGGAGGAAGGGTGGTGGCTGTTGTGAGTGGCAAGGCCTCACCGCACAGCCTGCCTCTGCGCCGTGTCGGGGTCACGGGCCACCAGGGTGGCCACGTGGTGGCCCCCGGGAGGCCCTCGGCGATCTTCACCTCCAGCTGCAGCGGCTCGAACACCGGCCCCTCGTTCTTGTCTAGCACCGTCACCTACCGGCGGGGGGGGGGGCTGTTAGCGAGCGCCTGTTCAGGTGTCCAGGAGACACCTGTGAAAAAANGGTCTACTGGACTTGAAACAAGTAAATATCGGGNTGTTTAGGCAATTTACTCTCATTGGCCGAGGAAATTATCAATAATAAATGGGTACGACTAAAGTTTTGCTGTCTGAGGTGGTATCAGTTTGTGCGCTGGTGCGAGGACAAAGTCTGGGCCGCTGGTGACGGGCACTCACGGTGACGGTCGCGGTGCTCGCCGGTCCGAACTGCGCGCTCTGAAGCGGCACTTCGTTCTCTGCGGCGACGACGAGCTTGTACACCGACAACGTCTCAAAGTCCAGGGGCTGCGGCGTACACACACCACACTAACGTCACCCTCCCAGCAATCAAACGCTGCGTCGTCGTCGTCGTCGCCAACGTCGTCACAACTGCTGCGCAGTCACCACCGTCGTCACCACCGTCCCCACGTCATAACCGCCGTCACCCATCGACAACATCGCCACGAACTTCACCTTGCCACGTCCATCACTATCATCATCGTCGTCACGCGACCATCCCCACCATTGCCATGTTAACCTCGCTTCACCATCAGCCACCCCATTCACCATCACTACCCTGTCATCGCATCACCACCACCACGCCACCTCTCTCCATCACCACCCAATCAACAACATTGCGACGCCACTCCATCACCATTATCACCGCATCACCCTCCTCGCCACCACGACCATTACCATCACTACCCCATCATCGCCACCACTACTCCATAATCATCACCATCGCCACTACCCATTACCACCCCATTATCACCACCACCACTACCCATCATCATCACCATCACCTACGTTACCCNATCACCATGACCACCATATCATCACACCACCACGACCTCATCATCACCACTGTCACTACCCGACCACCATCACCGACCCCTCCCCCACCACGCGCCCCTCACCTTGACGACGTAGAGCCTGCCGTCGTTGGTGCGGGGGTCGGTCTCCACGGCGAAGTTCTTGCCAGGGTCCCGCCGCGCACGACGTAGCGGGTCCGCCACGCCGGCGTGCCGGGCTTGTCCGTGTCCGTCACCGTCAGCGTCGTCACCGTCACGTTCACCACGTTCTCGTGCGCCGTGCCGCTGAACTGTGGCAGAGACGGTGAGGGGGGGGGGNTAGATCATTGTTCCGCCAGCCTCACAAATATACACTTCTTACCAGCTAAGGCCCCACACAGAGCTATTCGTTGTGGTGGTGCGGTGAGTGTGGTGGTGCAGTGTGGTCGTGTGNTGGTGCATGGCGTGGTGAGTGTGGTGGCGTGGTGAGTGTGTGGCGTGGCGAGTGTGGTGGTGCAGTGTGGTNGTGTGTGGCGTGTGAGTGTGGTGGCGTGTGAGTGTGGTGGCGTGGTGAGTGTGGTGGTGCAGCGTGGTGAGTGTGGCGGCGTGGTGAGTGTGGTGTGCAGTGTGGTCGTGTGGTGGCGTGGTGAGTGTGGTGGCGTGGTGAGTGTGGTGGCGTGGTGAGTGTGGTGGCGTGTGAGTGTGGTGGCGTGGTGAGTGTGGTGGCGTGGTGAGTGTGGTGGCGTGGTGAGTGTGGTGGCGTGGTGAGTGTGGTGGTGCAGCGTGGTGAGTGTGTGGCGTGGTGAGTGTGGTGGCGTGGTGAGTGTGGTGGCGTGGTGAGTGTGGTGGTGCAGCGTGGTGAGGTTGGTGGCGTGGTGAGTGTGGTGGCGTGGTGAGTGTGGTGGCGTGGTGAGTGTGGTGGCGTGGTGAGTGTGGTGGTGCAGTGTGGTTGTGGTGGCGTGGTGCGTACGGTTTTGTCCGTGAACTCGGGGCATTATCATTGATGTCGGCGATGTTGATGATGGCGGTGGCTGTGCTTGCGAGGCCGATGTCCGGGTCGCCCTCCATGTCCGTGGCCTGCACCACCAGCACGTACTGCGGCGTCGTCTACATCGACGGGGCACACAGACAGCACCGATTACAGACGGACAACGGGGACAAACATTCCTCGTGCAGCCTCAACAGACCTTTGGGGCAAGTGCCGTTAAGCGAGTGGCCACTGTGGAAGGCCGGCACGCCACACGAGGAGGTGGGTGGCCAGCATCACGCCCGGCCGCCTTTGTCTCCCCCGTGGGGATGTTTGCACACTGCAGCAGGTACTCTTTGAGGCTGAGTCAACTGTCACCAGTGTTGGATCGAACTCGGGTCCCCGGGTTCGTAGCGGAGCGCGCTCGCCGCGACACCGTCGCTTCCGAGACACACGAGAAGAAGAAGCCACTGCAGCTGAAAACTCGTTTCTTTAGATCCGCTTTTCATGTTAAGCCTGTCGCCCTTCCCTCGCACTTCCGGTCAGCGTGGTCGTCTACGTACAGTGCGCGACAGACGCTCAACGTATGTGTGTATACACACCGACAACACAAATGTGACACTGTACACGCAACCCCAGAGATTAGCCACCACCCCCGGACCGACATCGGCCAATCGGCGGCGGTTGCCGCGGGACGACCCACCTCGCGGTCCAGCCCGGCGGCGATGGTGCTGATGACGCCGGTGGTCTTGTCGATGATAAATAGGCGGTCCACGGGCACCTTGGGAACCTGCGACACGATCCTGTAGCGGATCATGCCGTTGGGCAATAAGGCGTCGTCCTCGTCACTCGCCGTGACCGTCATCACTGGCGTGCCTGCCGGGGAGGGAGGGCGGGGGGAGGGAGGAGGGCAGGGAGGGCAGAGGTGAAGGGCAGGGAGGGAGGTGTGGACATGGTGACTCTCAAGAACAAACATTATATTCGTTCGCATCACAACCACCACCATTCTTGTTATTCTCAACATCGTCGTCGTTGTCAAGAACATCCATGTCCACGATCAACATCCACGATCAAAGATATTATAAATAATGTCATCACAATCATAATGATTTAAAACCGCTTCACTTGTTAAATCATAAACATCATTGTTATCAATTGGCACCACCATCAACACCACCATCACCTCCTTTACCAATGTAATAAAGGTCGCTGAGACAACGCCTGGAATTCAGTATTCTTTATTAAGTTTATTTCACAGTTCTCACTATGTTCGTTCCTCTGCTCTATGGCTCCTTCACGCTGTTGGCAGACAGCGTGAGAGGGAGAGAGAGAGAGACTGCCGCAGCCCGCCACGTGGCAGGCTCCGGACGTCCGCACCAGCGTGGCGGCTTCCACCTTCGTTCCTCTAAGCAATGAGCACACTGTCCAGGTATGGGAAAACTCTCCACTCTCTCCACAACTGCGCTATCACCAATTGAGAGTTGTGGGGTGGAGTGTCCGTTGTTACAAAATAACCAGGCAGGCGCTATCACCATCACACCCCCGTCACCACCACGCCCGTCTGCACCTGGTAGGGAGCCCTCATCCACGTAGCCCTGGAAAACGGGCATCTCGAAGTGCGGCCTGTCATTAAGGTCCTGCACGTTGATTTGGAGATGCACGTCATCCATCACGTGGCCGTTCTTATCCACCACGTGGCCGTTGATCTGCAGCGGACACGCAACGCACATGCAACGCACACACAACGCACACGCACGTTACACGCAACGCACGTGTGGTTGTAGTCGCCGACGTTGGGATGTTTAGAGTTGGCCAAACATCCCTCCTCTCGAGCGGTGGTTGGTTCTCTGAGAGTCGCACCTGGACCACCGGCGGGCCGTGACGGGACTCCTGGAGGTCCGCTGGGCTGCGAAGCTGATTGCAGGTTGATCCGCAAACGTTGACGCCTTTTGTTTCGAACGTTAATATTTTACTCGTGATATTGAAAATTGTAAATAAAATGAGGTAAACCGCCCCGATTAAATTACCCGAATCCCGAGATCTAAATTCTCCGCGTAAAAAAAAAACCGTTCTAGCTGCGTTAATGTTCTTTTCATGTTCCGGTAATATGAATATAATTGAGTAATATTGGTACTTAATTATATTGAGTAATATTGGTACTTAGAGAATTGAATGTTTTTGTCACCAGGGGCGGAAGGCGCTTGCACCCCGGAAATGTTGACTTTGACCGAGTGGTCCGGGGGGCAGGACATTTGAGAGAACTCCACAATCGAGGCCTGGACCTCGCTAGGCCAACACACGCGCGGGTGTGGTGCTAGTGTGAGTGCCTCACTAGAAACTCTTTGATGAGCTCCCGGTCCAGGCTCTTCGTAACTGAGAGCCATCCGCTCACAGTATCCACCATAAACACCCCCATGGGATCTTCATCTGCCCCGGGCCCCGCGATGCGATAACGGACATTTTCCAGCGTGCTTGACTTGACCTGTGGGGGCGCATGCGCGAGAGAGCACACACGGGGAGGGCGCAGGTGGGGTCGGGGAGGCGGCAGGGGCGGCGTTACATGATGTACGCTCGTACATCACGTGGATACACGTACGCAAAAGTACCCCGGATAGCCTTCAACAGACTGCCGGGGCAAGTGCAGTTTGCGCGCAGCAGCAAATATGAAGGCCGGCATGGCATGTGATATGCAGTTACCAACACACCGGCCGCCTTGGTCTCCCCAGTGGAGACAGTTATACATCGCACCGGGTACTTATTTGAGAGCAAGTTCAGATAACTGTCACTGGGTGTGAGCTGTAAGTGGAAATCAAACTCACGTCGCCAGGTTCAGAGCGCAGCGCGTGCTAACCAATTGGCCACCGTTCCCCAACATATATACATGTGTACACACACACACACAAACATCACATGCTGATGTATGGCATGCTAAATACAACACCACAAACCCCAAAGACACATACACCACATACCACACACACACACACATTCACCCTTACACTCACCAACGCATGACACTCACACACTGCCGAACAGGGGGTTGAACGTAGGCAGCACGGCACCCGAGTTGGGGGTCTAACCCTGGACACCTTCCTTGCCGCGAGGTGCGAGCCACGTCACCACCGCCGGACTGCCGCTAGCGCCCTGCGCTCTTCCGCCAGCGCCGCAACGACCGCCGCGACAGCGCCGCGCTAGTCAACTTCAACGCCCGTGGGGGGAGGGTTATGGGGTAGAGGGAACAGGGGGGGGCTTTACCTGAACCATCCGCTTGGGGAAGGGCCCGAGGTCATTCTCGGGGACGTCGAGAGCAAGCATTAGCCGGCGCTCCAACTGCAAATTGGGGGTGAGAGATGGACGATGCAAGGAGGTGTCAATGGATACAAGAGAGCGAGGCCGTAGCTAGGCCTCTGCAAGCTAAGAGTTAAAAGGTAAAAACAACGAGTCTACCTTTACCCTACCTTTTACCTTACCACAATACAATCACTCTACCCTACCTTTTACCCTGTAGCAGGTAAGGTAAAAGGTAAAAAACAACGAACTTACCTTTACCCTACATTTACCCTTACCCATACAAATGACCCGATTACAGGGTAATTACTAGGGAACTACTACACGTCAACAGGGTTTATAACGGTAAATGCTATAAGGTAGAGCGCTATATTCATATAGAATACTCTCAATTATTCAAATTTTACATGCTTTATTTTAACTCACTCTGTCTGTTGTTGTTGTCGTTGTTGTATCCTCAAATCTAGAAACTCAATTTTTACCCACTTCCTACTGTGGCATCGACTGCAAACTTGGTATACTTAGGTCATACTGATGACCATACTATATTCTATCATTAAACATTTATATACTTTTAAACATTCTTTTTGTAGATGTTATGTTTCGGCTCGGGTCTAATTGTCCACGCTCAACTGACGTTGGCTGTAATTGGCCACGGCCCCTTACGTCGTGCCAAGCATTGCGGCCACTTCCTGGAGTCGTGGAGTTCTGCCATTACTCGTACATTTAATAAAAGCGTGTTTTTAATAAAGTTGTTTTAAATATTACTTGTTAAATGGAGGCCACGGACTGCGCCACGGAGCTTCTAGCGGTAAACAAGGCGCCGTGTTTACCGGGTAATACTTCGCGCTTCCTTTACCCTACCGGGTAATTCTTCCGAACTACCTTTACCCTTTAACTCTTGACCTTACCGCTTGGCATGTCGACATCTTTACCCTTTAACCCGCTAAAAAGGGTAAATTACCTTCCCTTGCCGAGTCCTAGCCGTAGCCATGGCGTCAACATTGGGGGGGCAAATCTTCTAGGGGGTTCTGGAGTCCCCCTCCCCGGATGGACTTTGTCTGTATTTGTAACAATAATGTCTCATAGTGTATTGTATTGCATTGCTCTGTTTTTATTTTTTTAACATTTTCTTGTTTCATTGTATGGAACAGCAGAGATCAGGGATGAATCAAGTACAACCACAACCACAACCATCTAAACAAACATCTATTTTATAGCGCTATATTGGGGGGGCATTTTGATCATCTTTGAGTATTGAGGGGGGTGGTTGAGAAATGTGACGTCACATCAAAATGCTCAACTTTAAATAACTGTAGAGAACGCGTTCTACGTAATTAAATAGACTTTTTAGACTTTTTAATGTTTTCTCCTACAACATCAGAGTGCAACGCCACGTTAAAAACGCACTACAATGACAATAGTTTAAAGCGATTTGAAGCGTGTTTTATTTTTTTGGGGGGGGCTGACGAACGAGCTTGAAAAGGGGATAAAGGGGATGAGGATGCGTTGGGGTAAGAGACCCCGTTACCTGAGGCTCGCCGTGCTCTACTTTAACTGTCCCCAGCGGCAGGGGTAGTAGCAGCAGCAGCAGCACCATGCTAGAGAGGTTTAACCCCCTCATTTTGTTGATATATTTGTTGATATATTGACCTGGTGGGGTGTATAAACATAGCACACAACACACGACACAGCAGCACGCACGAGTCTCAAAGTCGAGCAAGCATCGTTTCACACAGCAGCAGCAGCAGCAGCACACACGACTCTTGAAGTATAGCAGGCAGCATAGCACGCGTCACGCAAGATTCAAAGTAGTGCGCCGCATAGGAGACACCAGCGGACAGCTCGTACATTCAAAGTGCAGCAGACAACACAGAACTCATCACTCAACACTCAAAGTACAGCACTCATAGCAGCACACGCACAGCTACCCGAGGTAGCAGCATCAGCTGTTGCTGCTGCTGTTGCCCGCGCTCAGACAAAGGCAGTGGGCACCGTCACCTGTGAGTGCCCCAGGTAACCGGGGCCGGCTATGGCGTCTGNCCCCTCTGCTCCCCTCTGCCCCCAGGACAGACGATCGCCTCCATCGCGAGTAGGAGCGGCCCGCGTCTCCCCTCCTACCCCCCCNGTGCACCCCCTTCCTTCTCCCTCCCCACACTCGATCCGTCCCTACCCCACTCCTACCCCACCCCTACCCCACTCCTACCCCACCCTACCCCACCCTACCCCACCCNTACCCCACCCNACCCCACCCTACCCCTNCCCCACCCCACCCTACCCCACCCACCCCACCCACCCCACCCCACCCNTACCCCACCCTACCCCACCCCACCCTACCCCACCCNTACCCCTACCCCACCCTACCCCACCCTACCCCACTCCTACCCCACCCTACCCCACCCTACCCCTCCTACCCCACCCTACCCCACCCCTACCCCCCTACCCCACCCCACCCTACCCCACCCTACCCCACCCTACCCCACTCCTACCCCACCCCACCTCCTACCCCACCCCTACTCCTACCCCACTCCACCCCACTCCTACCCCNACTCCTCCTCCGACCCCATGAACCCCCTTCCTTCTCCCCCACCTCCCCTCGTGCCCCCCCCCNTCTTTCCCGTCCGTCCGCGAGGGCAGCAACCCCCACCTCAACCCCACCCCCACATCGCATTCATCACCATCGTCATCGTCATCATCATCACTGCCATCATCACCGTCATCATCATCACTGCCATCATCATCATCATCACTGCCATCATCACTGCCATCATCATCACCATCATCACTNNCATCATCACTGCCATCATCATCACCATCATCACCATCATCACCGTCATCATCACCATCATCACCATCATCATCACTGCCATCATCACTGCCATCACCATCATCATCACTGCCATCATCACTGCCATCATCATCATCATCACATCATCATCACTGCCATCATCACCGCCATCACCTCATCATCACTGCCATCACCATCATCATCACTGCCATCATCACTGCCATCATCATCACCATCATCACTGCCATCATCATCACCATCATCACTGCCATCATCACCGTCATCATCACCATCATCACCATCATCATCACTGCCATCATCACCGTCATCATCACTGCCATCACCATCATCACTGCCATTATCACCGTCATCATCACTGCCATCACCATCATCACCATCATCATCACTGCCATCATCACCGTCATCATCACTGCCATCACCATCATCATCACTGCCATCATCATCACCATCATCACTGCCATCATCATCACCATCATCACTGCCATCATCACCGTCATCACCATCATCATCACTGCCATCATCACTGCCATCACCATCATCATCACTGCCATCATCATCACCATCATCACTGCCATCATCACCGTCATCATCATCACTGCCATCATCACCGTCATCATCACTGCCATCACCATCATCATCATCACTGTCATCATCACTGCCATCATCACCATCAATCATCACTGCCATCATCATCACCATCATCATCACTGCCATCATCATCCATCAATCATCACTGCCATCATCATCACCATCATCATCAATCACTGCCATCACTAGCCGCACACACCTCGCCTCGCCCATTGAATGTAACGCAAACAGCATCATCATCAACGGAGTTACGAAACGGCGGTAAAACAAACAAAAGGCGGGAAATGAACGACTGTATTTCCATCGCTACTGCCGTCACCAACATCAACCCATCACCAGAATCGCTACGTTTATCACAGCCGTCACCATCATCATCACCAACATCATCCCCATCAACAACATCAACCCCCATCATCATCCCCATCAACAACATCAACCCCCATCATCATCCCCATCACCACCACGACCATCATCATCAACATCACCACCATCGCTACCACCACCACCATCANCATCACCAACATCATCATCAAAAGCATCAACCAGCATCACCACCATCGCTACTACCACCACCATCACCACCATCACCATCACCACCATCATCATCAACCACCATCGCTACCACCATCGACATCGCCTGCCAACGTCCTTCAATCAAACGCGACAGCTGCTCCCCCTCCCCTCCCAGCAGCAGCAGCTGTGAGCGCGCTCAGCAGCAGCAGCTGCAGCTGTGAGCGCTCACAGCTGCTGCTGCTGCTGTGAGCGCGCTCAGTAGCTGCAGCAGCAGCGCAGCGCTGTCACTCACTCGTCGCCACCACGCGGGCTCGAGACGACTGACGCGCCACTCATCATCTAGACTCCTAGCGGGTTGTTTGGGTAAAGTCGCGTAGGTTAAACAGAAGGAGGCTTGTGTTGCCTCCGAAACGTCGTGATTTTTATTTTACTTTTATTAATGAAAAATGTTTTTAGCTACGCGACTTTACCGAAAAAACCGAACAAAACGCAGTCACGAAAGCTTAAAATCAAGAAGCGATGTGTCTACTCACGTCGACGACGGGAGAGTTGATGACTCGGGAGCTGATTGCAGAACACCTGAAAGCACTGAGACTATGAATCTTGCAGTCACGAAAGCCTCAACTCTAGAAAGCACTGAGAGTATGAATCTTGCAGTCACGAAAGCCTCAACTCTAGAAAGCACTGAGAGTATGAATCTTGCAGTCACGAAAGCCTCAAATGTAGAAAGAAGCTGAACTCTTGCCTCCCGTGCCGCTCCTTATCTACCCGTCGCCTCACACGGGGCCACGCCCCTGGCCAATCACAGCGCTCCACTCGCGCTGGTTTCACGCGGTTTGAACCGCCCGGAGAGACGAGACGTCGTCGCGCCGAGCAGTGGGCCGAGCTGCCATTTCCCGCCAAATAAACAGCGGGAAAAATGAGCTCCTTAGTCACTCAGTTTAACCGCCTTTTTGTGTATTGGACGCCGTATTTCCCGCCTGTCTGCCTTTTCGATATGGGAATGTTTTTCATTGTGATGGTGATGATGGTGGTGGTGATGTTGATGATGATGGTGGTGATGATGATGGTGGTGATGATGATGGTGATGATGTTTGCGGCTATTTGCCAACATCACTTGCCCCGACTGTCAAATTTTTTATGGTCCACACGCCCCCCCCCACACCACCACCACCCTCCCCCCACACACCACCACCACCCTCCCCCACACACCCACCACACCACCACCATCCTCCCCCGCNACACGCCCCCCCACCACACTCCCCACCACACTCCCCACCACTCCTCCCCCCACACACCACCNACCACCTCCCCCCACACACCACCCNACCCCCCCCCCCACACCCACCACACCACCACCACTCCTCCCCCCCACACGCCCCCCCACCACACTCCCCACCACACCCCACCACTCCCCCCCCACCACACCNACCACCCCCCCCCACACACCACCCCATCCCCCCCACACACCACCACCACCCCACTCCCCCCCACTCCCCCCCCACCACACCCCCCACACACCCCCCACACATACCCCCCACACTCCCCCCACACACCCCCACACACCCCCCCACCACCCCCCCCCACACACCCCCACCACACCCCCCACCACATCCCCCACACACCCCCCACACACTCCCCCCCACCCACCCCCACCACACCCCCCCACACACTCCCCCACCACACTACCCCCCACCACACTCCCCCACCACACCCCCACCACACCCCACCACCCCCCCNACCACACTCCCCCACCACCCCCCCCCACCCACCCCCCCCACATCCCCCCCACACATCCCCCACACACCCCCCACATACCCCCCCACCACACTCCCCCCCACCACACTCCCCCCCACACCCCACCACACCCCACCACACCCCCCCCACCACATCCCCCCACACCCCCCCCCACCCACCCCCACCACACCCCCCCACCACACCCCCCACCACACTACCCCCCACCACATCCTCCCCCACCACACCCCCCCCCANACACACCCCCACCACACCCCCCACCACATCCCCCCCACCACATCCCCCCCACCACACCCCAACCACACTCCCCCACCACACCCCCCCACCACACTCCCCCACCACACCCTCCCCACCACACCCCCCACACCCCCCACACCCCCCCNACNACCCCCCCCCACCACANCCTCCCNACCACACACCCCCACATTTCCCACTGGTACACTGTAGATGATGAACGCATTTGTCTCATCTGCTGCTGCTATTTTGGGAGCTATGAGGCAAATCAAAGTCCGATTCTTCATCGTACTATGGCCCACACATTTCAGGCCTTTGCTTGAAGCCTGGCATCACTTGCTAGACTTCACTCAAGAGTCTTGTGCTCCAAACCACCTGCAGTGCAGTCGTGTACAATGCACCGCACACATCTTGGGCAAAATTGCACAAGCCTATGAGAACGGATATATTGTGTCCACGCTTCATCAAATGCCAAAAGCTTGCAAAAGTAGCATTTTCCATCAGTGTTAAATTAAAATCATGTTATGATTTGCTTCATGCTCTGCGAAGACTGTACATCATTATGATGAGTGTATGCATATCAATGCAAACTATATATGCACTACAAGTTTTGCAGTTCATGACTCATTGTAGACCAAGTGTTGTTGTGGACCCCTCTGCGCTGCTTTATTGCAGATTGGTTACATAATATTGTACACACTACACAGCGCGTGTTACAGAAGGGCACGCGACACGATCGCGCAGTACACAGCACACGTGTGTACACACACGTGTGCTGTGTACACACGTGTGTGTACACACGTGTGTACACAGCACGCCGCCGTCTTACAGAGCCAACACCCTCGTACGCAACACACGTACGTGCAGAACACGTGCGCACACGGCAGAGAGCCGCCTTGCACCCCAAGTGACACGTGGACACGCTGCACGAAGCGGGCTGCGGACACGGGCGCACAAAGCGCGCACGAAACGTACACGGCGCACGGCCGAGTACGCATCGTGTACAACACAAAATGAACCCACGCACACAACATCCTCACTGTGCATCACGTACCCAGCACGTGTACAACACAATCAGTACGCACAAGAACAAAATCACGCAGACGATCAATGCACGCGTACACAACGCGCTCACGTACGTAAACACCCATGCGCACACCGGTACAAAACTCAGCCCATGAACACAGCACACATGAACGCAACACGCACATACAAAGTGTGTGTGTGTACACAGAATACATGTACTCAACACACCCACGTAGACGCCGCACGTACAACACGCGCACAACACGTGCACACACAAGACACGTGCACAGCACATGCGCACACCGCGCACAACACACATTCACGATACACATGTACACACCCACGTGCACAGCACACGGATACAGCACTCGTGCACACACAAGACACGCTGGTAACCCTCAATATTCAATGCAATTATCATAAAAAAAAAATATTAAACACATACACACGAGTTTAACACGTAGGATTTCGGGACCAATATCATCCATAATAGAGGTTGTTAGGTTAGATCGCTGAAGTATATACATGTGTATTGAAAATTAAACATTAAATAGGGGCGCGGCTCTGTCTGCTCAGTGGCACTGTTTTCATTCATTGTAGTTCGCTTAATAATTAATTAAAGCAGATACACATTACGATCTCCTCTCAGACACGCACTCACCCACCAATTGTCTCAGACAGTTCGTTACGAATTTAATCTATTGACATATGCTTCACCTTTGGGGTATAATAATAAGTGCTTTTCATGCCCTTCATATGAATATTGTTGCAAGCCTGTTTTACAACTTTGCCTGTCGCCGAATGGGCTAGGCATGCGGTGGCACTATCGCTTGGTCGATGATGGTGGTGATGGTGGTGATGGTGGTGGTGGTGGTGGTGATGGTGGTGGTGATGGTGATGGTGGTGATGGTGGTGGTGGTGATGGTGGTGTGTGATNGTGATGGTGGTGATGGTGGTGGTGATGGTGGTGTGATGCTGGTGGTGATGGTGGTGATGGTGGTGATGTGGTGGTGTGGTGGTGATGGTGGTGATGGTGGTGTGTGGTGGTGGTGATGATGGTGGTGGTGATGATGGTGGTGATGGTTGGTGATGGTGATGGTGGTGGTGATGATGGTGGTNATGGTGGTGATGGTGGTGGTGGTGATGATGGTGATGGTGGTGGTGATGGTGGTGGTGGTNATGATGGTGGTGTGATGGTGGTGGTGGTGGTGGTGATGGTGGTGGTGTGATGGTGGTGGTGGGATGATGGTGGTGGTGGTGATGATGGTGATGATGGTGGTGGTGGTGATGATGGTGGTGATGGTGGTAATGGTGATGGTGGTGATGGTGGTGGTGATTGATTGACCGTGGGACAAATGTTATAGCGGTGTCATAATCGTTTATAAAAGGAGGTTTTAAAAGTTGTAACACATTAAACAAAAATTGAATGGAGGTGAGAATTGGTAGCTCGGATAGGCGAGCAATGCCCCGTCAGAGTGGAATTGGTAGAGCGGATAAGGGCCACAGTTTGATTTGCACCGCTTAACTAATTGTGTGTGTCTAGGTGTGTGTGTACGTGTGTGTGTACGTGTGTGTACGTGTGTGTGTACGTGTGTGTATGTACGTGTGTGTGTGTACGTGTGTGTGTACGTGTGTGTGTGTACGTGTGTGTGTGTGTACGTGTGTATGTGTACGTGTGTATACGTGTGTGTGTACGTGTGTGTGTCTACGTGTGTGTGTGTACGTGTGTGTGTGTACGTGTGTGTGTACGTGTGTGTGTACGTGTGTGTGTGTGTGTGTGTGTGNACGTGTGTGTGTGNACGTGTGTGTGTACGTGTGTGTGTGTGTGTGTANGTGTGTGTGTATGTGTGTGTACTTGTGTGTGTGTACGTGTGTGTACGTGTGTGTGTACGTGTGTGTGTGTGTGTGTGTGTGTACGTGTGTGTGTGTACGTGTGTGTATGTGTGTTATGTGTGTGTGTGTGTGTGTGTGTGTGTGTGTGTANGTGTGTGTGTGCGTGTGTGTGTACGTGTGTGTGTACGTGTGTGTGTGTACGTGTGTGTGTACGTGTGTGTGTGTGTACAGGTGGTGAATCAGGTGAGTGGTCAGTGCAGGTAACCTGGTGGGTGTGGTTACCACTGCTAAGGAAGGGTGGTTATCACTGCTAAGGAAGGGTGGTTACCACTGCTAAGGAAGGGTGGTTATCACTGTTAAGGAAGGGTGGTTACCACTGCTAAGGAAGAGTGGTTACCACTGCTAAGGAAGGGTGGTTACCACTGCTAAGGAAGGGTGGTTACCACTGCTAAGGAAGGGTGGTTACCACTGCTAAGGAAGGGTGGTTACCACTGCTAAGGAAGGGTGGTTCTCGCGGCATCGTGGATGTTGATGTTGGTGGTGCTCCGTACCAACGAGAGAGAGGCTCTAGTGACGGGCCGGATGGCCGCGCCTCTACCCCAGCACCACCCAACCCGTCAGCTGCTGCCCGTGCTGCTGCTGCTGCTGNCCCGTGCTGCTGCTGCTGCCCGTGCTGCTGCTGCCCGTGCTGCTGCTGCTGCCCCGTGCTGCTGCTGCTGCTGCCCGTGCTGCTGCTGCTGCTGCCCCGTGCTGCTGCTGCTGCTGCCCGTGCTGCTGCTGCTGCTGCCCCTGTGCTGCTGCTGCTGCCCCGTGTGCTGCTGCTGCCCCGTGCTGCTGCTGCTGCCCGTGCTGCTGCTGCTGCCCCGTGCTGCTGCTGCTGCCCGTGCTGCTGCTGCTGCCCGTGCTGCTGCTGCTGCCCCGTGCTGCTGCTGCTGCCCACGTGAGTTGCCTCTCCTCCCCGGCAGTCTGTGCAGACTGTGCGTGTGTCTGTGTACAGCTGGGGGAGCGGCGGTGCAGCGGTTAGCGCTACGCCGCGCTACGAACCCGGCGACACGGGTTCGATTCCCGCTCACGGCCAACACCGGTGACGATTATCTGAACCGGTCCCGGGCCTCCCCTAGGTCGACTCAGCCTCAAAATGAGTACCTGGTGTAGCGGCGGTGTGGAGTATACATCGCTAGCACTGGGGGAGAGACCAAGGCGGTCGGGCGTGGTGCTGGCCACCCACCCCTCGTGTGCTGTGCCGGCCTTCATAGGTGCTGCTACTTGCTACTAACAGCACTTGCCCCTACAGCCTGCTAGAGGCTACCTGGGTGGCTTTGTCTGTGCGTGGTGTGTGTAGTACATAGACACTGCTGCTGCTACTCGCTACTAACAGCACTTGCCCCTACAGCCCTGCTAGAGGCTACCTGGGGTAGCTTTGTGCGTGGTGTGTGTAGTTCATAAACACTGCTGCTGCTACTCGCTACTAATAACACTTGCCCCTACAGCCCTGCTAGAGGCTACCTGGGTAGCTTTGTCTGTGCGTGGTGTGTGTAGTTTTAGACTGATTTCAGGGTGCTGATTCCAAATCTGATCTCAGATTTGCTCTATCACATCTCATTTTTATGCTATCGGCATACCCCATTTTCATTGATTTTACAGACATTAACTCTGTCACTTATGATTGCAAGTTGTTGCGAGTCAGTGACTGCTTTAGTGTTAAAATATGGTGCTGTATTTTTAGGATAGTGTGTTTACAATATCATTTTATGTAGATATCCACATTTATTTAATTTTTTTTCCGCAGTTTTTATTGAAAATGCAATATTTGATATCTCAAAAACCTGACGTGATAGACAAAAACTGATGCTGGGTTAATCATTCATTGGGGTCCTTCTCTCTGGCTGGGTTAATCATTCATTGGGGTCCTTCTCTCTGGCTGGGTTAATCATTCATTGGGGTCCTTCTCTCTGGCTGGGGTTAGACTGCAGCAGCAGCAATAGCAGTTGGTGTAGCATCCATGTTCTTACACAACACTCCACTCACTCTGAAACACTCCACTCACCCTTCCACACGCCACTCCACTCTCTCTCACCGCCTTCTCTCTCACCGCCTCGTCTCTCTCGCGGGAAAAGAGTGTCGGTGAATCGAAGCGATTCCCCCGCCGCCACGATCCACACCCCACCAGCACCATTACCTCCATGGGAGTCGTCTCCGCGCTCCTGCACAGCGGCAGCGCGGCGGCGGCGGCAGCGGCGGCAACAGCGGCAGCAGCGGCAGCAGCGGCAGGCATCTGGGGTCCCTCCTCGCCGTCTGCATCGCCGCCACCGCCGCCGTCTTAGCGTGGGGCCGCTCACGAAGGTGACGAGACGGGGGGGGGGGAGCTCAAGCATCGCTCTGTGCCAGCTCCGCGTCTTTCTCTCTCCCCTCTCTCCCGTCGCTTCAAGTCGTGAGGACCGCGCGCGTGGCCGTGACGCCCATCGTGATGGTGACGGAGCACGTGGCGAGAGAGAGAGAGAGAGACACCGCCAACTTCTGTATATACAGCAGCAGCAGCAGGCATCGTCAGGGTCGGGATCGAACCCACGACCTCCTGTAGACCAGGCGAGGTAGTCGACATCTCATAGCCACCGTGATGATGATGATGAGAGAGACGCAGACTCCAAATATACAGCAGCAGGCATCGTCAGGGTCGGGATCGAACTCACAACCTCCTGTAGACCAGGCGAGGTAGTTAACATCTCATAGCCACCGTGATGATGATGAGAGAGAGNCGCAGACTCCAAATATACAGCAGCAGGCATCGTCAGGGTCGGGATCGAACCCACAACCTCCTGTAGACCAGGCAAGGTAGTTAACATCTCATAGCCACCGTGGTGATGAGAGAGAGAGACGCAGACTCCAAGTACAATAGACTTGGGTGCGGCTATGAGCGAATACTTGGAAATAGTTTGAAGGTATTTGAAGTCGTTGATTGTGTTTCAGCTTTAGTGTTTTAGGTGGTCACTGTGAGTGACGCTTGAAGGATCATGTCTTGACCATGTGGAGAAGCACTCGTGAACTGGGGAACTAGTGTGTGTGCACGTGTGTACGTGTGTGTACGTGTGTTCACGTGTGTACGTGTGTGTGTTCACGTGTGTGTACGTGTGTGTTCACGTGTGTGTGAGTTGTGTGTGCACGCGTGTGTGTTCACGTGTGTGTTCAAGTGTGTGTGTTCACGTGTATGTGTGTGTGTTCACGTGCGTGTACGTGTGTTCACGTGTGAGTGTGTTCACGTGTGTGTGTACGTGAGTGTGTGTACGTGTGTGAGTGTACGTGTGTGAGTGTACGTGAGTGTGTACGTGTGTGTACATATGTGTGTGTACGTGTGTGTGTACATGTGTGTGTTCACATGTGTGTACGTGTGTGTGTTCACGTGTGAGTGTGTTCACGTGTATGTGTGTATGTGTGAGTGTTTACGTGTGTGTGTTCACGTGTGTAAACATCGCCACTGGGGAGACAAAGGCGGTCGGCGTGGTGCTGGCCACCTACCCCTCGTGTGCCGTTTCGGCCTTCATAGGTGCTCGTTAACAGCACTTGCTCCTACAGTCTGTTAAGGCTACACGGGGGATCTTTGTTTACGTGTGTGTTCACGTGTGTGTGTTCAAGTGTGTGTTCACGTGTGTGTTCAAGTGTGTGTGTACGTGTGTTCACGTGTGTGTGTACATGTGTGTGTGTACGTGTGTGTTCACGTGTGTGTACATGTGTGTGTGTACGTGTGTTCACGTGTATGTGTACGTGCGTGTTCACGTGTGTTCACGTGTGTTCACGTGTATGTGTACGTGTGTGTTCACGTGTGCACGTGTATTCACGTGTGTACGTGTTCACGTGTGTGTGTACGTGTGTGGGTGTTCACGTGTGTGTGTGTTCACGTGTGTGTGTACGTGTGTTCACGTGTGTACGCGCGTGTGTGTTCACGCGTGTGTTCACGTGTGAGGGTGTTCACGTGTGTGTGTGTNAGTGTACGGGTGTGTGTGTACGGGTGTGAGTGTACGTGTGTTCACGTGTGTGTATACGTTGTATACGTGTGTGCACGTGAGTGAGTGTACGTGAGTGTGCGTGTGTGTGTACGTGTGAGTGTACGTGTATGTGTACGTGTGTGTGTGTGTGTGCACGTGTGTGAGTGTACGTGTGTGAGTGTACGTGTGTACGTGTGTCTGTACGTGTGTGTGTGTGCACGTGTGTGNACGTGTGTGTGAGTGTACGTGTGTGTGTGTGAGTGTACGTGTGTGTGTACGTGTGTGTGTTCATGTGTGTGAGTGGCGGTGTGAGTGGTGACGGTGTGAGTGGCGAGTGGCGGTGTGAGTGTGAGTGAGTGGTGAGTGAGTGGTGAGTGGCGGTGTGAGTGGCGAGTGGCGGTGTGAGTGGTGAGTGGTGAGTGGCGGTGTGAGTGGTGAGTGAGTGGCGAGTGGCGGTGTGAGTGGTGAGTGAGTGGTGAGTGGCGGTGTGAGTGGTGAGTGACGGTGTGAGTGGTGAGTGAGTGGTGAGTGAGTGGTGGTGTGAGTGGTGAGTGGCGGTGTGAGTGGTGGTGTGAGTGGTGAGTGGCGGTGTGAGTGGTGTGAGTGGTGAGTGAGTGGTGAGTGGCGGTGTGAGTGGTGTGAGTGGTGAGTGAGTGGTGAGTGGCGGTGTGAGTGGCGAGTGGTGGTGTGAGTGGTGAGTGAGTGGTGAGTGGCGGTGTGAGTGGTGTGAGTGGTGAGTGGCGGTGAGTGGTGAGTGGTGAGTGGTGAGTGAGTGGTGAGTGGCAGTGAGTGAGTGGTGAGTGGTAAGTAACGTATCTCTCCACCTGCCCCGCCCCCAAGTGCGCACGACCACGGGGTCTGGTGGCCCCCTCGCTGGAGCCGCATGTCCGGCTCGCTGTCCAGGCCGCTGTGGGTGGTGCCCAGCGGCAGCAGCGTCAAGCTGCGCTGCCTCGCCACCGGAGTGCCCACGCCCTCCGTGGCGTGGCACCACGACGGAGGGCGCCTCCACGGCGGGGAGGAGCGGCGCCTCGGGCCTTCCGGGTGAGCGGGCCGGGTGAGCGGGGCTGGGTGAGCGGGCTGAGTGAGCGGGTTGGGTGAGCGGGCCGGGTGAGCGGGGGCCGGGTGAGCGGGGCCGGGTGAGCGGGCCGGGTGAGCGGGCCGGGTGAGCGGGCCGGGTGAGCGGGCCGGGTGAGCGGGCTGGGTGAGCGGGGCTGGGTGAGCGGGGTCAGTGAGCGGGGCTGGGTGAGCGGGGCCAGGTGAGCGGGTTGGGCTTCACATTCATATTCTTAGGTTTTTCGGTAAAGTCACTGTGTAGGTAAAACATTAATATTAATAAAAGTAAAATAAAATTAAATAAAAATCACGACGTTTCGGAGGCAACACAAGCTTCCCAAACGTCGTGATTTTTATTTTATTATTTAACTTTTATTAATTTAAATTTTTTTACCTACGTGACTTTACCGAAAAAAACTAAGAATATGAATCCTTGCAGTCACGAAAGCTTCAAATCTAGAATTATGGGTTTCACATCTTGACACAAACTTTTGGCGTCGTCTGGTCCAACACCAGGGTGAGACTGGGCTCTAAGAAAAGCTGTTTCGGGTGTGGACCAATCAACTTCAAGGACAGTGCATATCATCATCATCAGAGCTGTTTCTTTTTGTTTGCATTTTGACTGCTTGTGTTGTGTATTATTGCAAACATGATGCCTTGTATAAAGGTGTCAGTTTTTGTACCAGTTGAAAGGGTAAAAACCTATTACTTTATTTTGCCACTGGCAAAGGAGATGTCTCATAGTACAAACTGTTTGATGGCCGGGTGAAAGGGTGGACGGCCTCTTGTTATATTTGTCACGCCGTCCAGGAAGCAGCCACGAGCTGCTAGACATGGTCCTGGAGTGACATTGTCTGGTCCGACACTTTGGTGTGGACCAAGCAGTGTGTAAGACAATGGCGATGTGTGTGTGTGTAATGTTGTTGTTGTTGTTGTGCTGTTGAAGCTGAGGATCAAGGACTGGACGCTGATGCTGGACAGCGTGGTGCCCTCTGACGCGGGCAACTACAGCTGTGTGGTCAGCAACCAGCACGGCTCCATCCAGCACTCGTACCAGCTCGTCGTCATCGGTGACCCCCCTCCACTCTCCCCCCTCCACTCTCCCCCTCCCTCTTCCCTCCCCTCCCTCTCCCTATCATCTCCCCCTCCCCTTTTTTTCTCTTTTTTTCTACGATCAGTGGAAACAAGAAGATGCTCGGTGTAGTCGGCACTTTGCTTCGTTCATCATTTCGTAATTTTTTTGCCTCTCCCCCTCCCCCCCCTCCCGGCGTGCAGAGCGTGGCCAGCCCCAGCGGCCGTCGCTGCAGGACGGCCTCCCGGCAAACGTGACGGCGGCGGTCGGGAGCGACGTGGAGCTCCGCTGCGTCGTCCTGCAGAGCGCTGGCGGCAGCAGTCAGCAGCAGCTGCACCACCACGTGCAGTGGCTCAAGCACGTGGAGGTGAATGGCAGCCTCGAAGCACCCAATGGCTCACCCTACGTGCACATCCTCACGGTGAGCGGGCGAGGCACGGGGGCACCCACCCACTCACCCACCTACTCACCCACCAACTCACCCACTCACCCACCACCCACTCACCCACTAACCACTCACTCACCCACTCACCCACCCACTAACTCACCCACCAACTCACCCACCAACTCACCCACTCACTCACCCACTCACTCACCCAACTAACCACCCACTCACCACCGCCCACCCAGTCACCCACCCACTCACCCACTCACTCACCACTCACTCACCCACTCACCCACTCACCCTCCCACTCACTCACTCACTCACCCACCTACTCACCTACTCACCCACTCACTCACCCACTCACTCACCCACCCACCCACTCACCCACCCACTCACTCACCCACCNACCACTCACTCACCACCCACTCACCCACCACCCACTCATCCACTCATTCACCACCCATTCACCCACCCACTCACTCACCCACCAGTCACCCACCCACTTACTCACCCACCCACCCACCCACTCACCCAACCACTCACTACTTACCCAGTCACCCACCCACTTACTCACCCACCCACCCAACCACTCACTCACCCATCCACTCACCCACCCACTCACTCACCCACCCACCCACTCACCCAACCACTCACTCACCCATCTACTCACCCACTCACTCACTCACCACCCACCAAACCACGGAGGCTGACTCACCCTAACAACAGCCCAGAAGCCACCGCTCACCGGCTTACTNCTGACCAATAAATAAATAAAGTGAAACTTGTTCACGTGACAATGAATCTACTCGGGCCATGTCGGGGCAGTTCAACGACACCGCTTAGCGACGCTCCAACCCAATACCCCTCCCCGCACAGCAGCCTGCATTGTGGGTATACAAACAAGATGCTGATTCGCTCGCTCTCTCTGCGCCGCCCGCCGTGTCGTCTCAAAACGGTGGCGTGGAGGTGACGGACGTCGAGACGGACGTGCGTACCTGCGCAACGCAGCACGGACGACTGCCGTACACTTGGCGGGCGCGGGGTTCGCTCACCCTCTCTCCTCGTCGTGCCGGGAGCTGGTAGATGTCGACTGCCTCGCCTGCTCTGCAGGAGGCCGTGGGTTCGATCCCGACCCTGACGACGCCTGCTGCTGTATATTTGGAGTCTGCGTCTCTCTCTCTCGTCATCATCACGGTGGCTAGGAGATGTTGACTACCTCGCCTGGTCTGCAGGAGGTCGTGGGTTCGATCCCGACCCTGACGATGCCTGCTGCTGCTGTATATTTGGAGTCTGCGTGTCTCTCTCTCCACGTGGTGAGATGTTGACTACCTCGCCTGGTCTGCAGGAGGTCGTGGGTTCGATCCCTAACCTGAAGATGCCTGCTGCTGCTGTATATTTGGAGTTTGCCTTTCTCTCTCTCCACGTGGTGAGATGTTAACTACCTCGCCTGGTGTACAGGAGGTCGTGGGTTCGATCCTGACCCTGACGATGCCTGCTGCTGCTGCTGTATATGTGGAGTCTGCGTCTCTCTCTCATCTCACGTGGCTATGTGTTGACTCCTCGCCTGGTCTCCCTGTACAGTGGACGCCGCCTGGCTGCTCCCTTGAGAGTTTTCTTGCGCCGCCGGCCTCCTCGCTGATCGCCTGCGCCGTCACCTGCTCACGCGCAGGAGGAGGGGGTCGACCAGCGGAGAGGGGGAGATCAGGTGCAGTTGAGGTGGTGGTGGAGTGGTGGTGGTAGCGGTGGTGGAGTGTAGCGGTGGTGGTGGTTGGCGGTGGAGGTGGTGGAGATGGTGGTGGTAGTGGTGGTGGTGGAGGTAGCGGTGGTGGTGGCGGTGGAGGTGGTGTTGGTAGCGTGGTGGTGGCGGTGGTGGAGGTGGTAGTGGTGGAGGTGGTGGTGGTAGCGGTGGTGGTGGCGGTGGTGGCGGTGGTGGTGGAGGTGGTGGTGGTGGCTGGTAGTGATGGAGGTGGTGGTGGAGGTGTGGTAGCGGTGGTAGCGGTGGTGATGGTGGTTGTGGTGGAGNTGGTGGTGCGGTGATGGTGGCTGATGGTGGTGGTGGTGGCTGATGGTGGGTGGTGGTGGTTGCTAGAGGCGCTCCGCCCCGGTGTAGTCGACAGGCGGTGGTCTGGGTGGGGGGCGGTGGCGCAGCGGTAGCTTCCTCCCCACGTGGGTGTGGTGCCGCCCAGGTGCTGTCCGCGCTGAGCGGCAGCTGTCGGGGGACGGGGCCGTCACCGCTGGGAGTTTCCTCGGGAACGGTTCGTCATCATCGTTGTTGTTGTTGTCATTGTTGTTGTTGTCGTCATCATCGTTGTTGTTGTGTATATGTTTGTGTGTGTCTGTGTATGTCTGTGTGTCTGTGTATATGTGTGTATATGTCTGTGTGTCTGTGTATATGTCTGTGTATATGTCTGTGTGTCTGTGTATATGTGTGTGTGTCTGTGTATATGTCTGTGTCTCTGTGTATATGTCTGTGTCTGTGTATATGTGTGTGTCTGTGAATGTCTGTGTGTCTGTGTATATGTGTGTATATGTGTGTGTGTGTGTATATGTGTGTGTGTCTGTGTATATGTGTCTGTGTATATGTGTGTGTGTCTGTGTATGTGTGTGTGTCTGTGTGTGTGTGTGTGTGGAGTGGTGGCGTAGTGGATAGCGCTACGCCGCGCTACGAACCCGGCGACCAAAGTTCGATTCCCGCTCACGGCCAACACCAGTGACGGTTATCTGAACCGGTCCCGGGCCTCACCTAGGTCGACTCAGCCTAAAATGAGTACCTGGTGCGATGTGTAAACATCACCACTAGGGGAGACAAAGGTGGTGTTGGCCACCCACCCCCTCGTGTGCCGTGCCGGCCTTCATAGGTGCTCGCTAACAGCACTTGCCTCTACAGTCTGTTAAGGCTATACGGGAAATCTTTATCTTTGTCTGTGTGTCTGTGTGTGTGTCTGTGTGTGTGTGTCTGTGTATCTGTGTGTGTGTCTGTGTATCTGTGTGTGTGTCTGTGTGTGTGTCTGTGTGTCTGTATCTGTGTGTGTCTGTGTGTGTGTAGGCTCACTCTGGGCGAGCCGCTGGGTGAGGGTTGTTTTGGCCGCGTGCTGCTGGCCGAGGCGCTGGCATGGAGCCGTCACGGCCTCACCGCAGCATCCGCGTCGCCGTCAAGATGCTGAAGGGTGACGCCCACGGGGTTCTAGAACTAGGAGTTTGTGGGGCGATCGCTACAAGTTTACATTTCGATTTTAAGCTTTCGTGACTGCAGGGATTCATCTTCTTGGTTCTTTCGGTAAAGTCACGTAGAAGGGAAATAATGAAATAATACAAATAAACATAATAAAATACAATTCTCACGACGTTTCGGCCACAACGCAAGCAGCCGTCCTCAGGTGAAGACCAGGTCTGTCGGAAAGACAGACAGTGAAGAACAGGTCTGTGAAGAACAGGTCTGTCTCCCCGACAGACCTGTTCTTCACCTGAGGACGGCTGCTTGCATTGTGGCCGAAACGTCGTGAGAATTGTATTTTATTATGTTTTATTTTTATTATTAAATTATGTATTATTATTTTATTATGTTTTATTATTTTATTATTTCCATTCTACGTGGTGACTTTACCGCTAGAAGAGTTTGTTTTTAATTTGCGTCCGGACGTGCGGCGTGCGAGCCCAGCGCACGCCACGGAAGCGGAGACCCACGACCTCCACGCGGAGCTGGAGACCCTCAAGAAGATCGGACGGCACAGCCACCTGGTGAACCTGCTGGGCGCATGCACACGGGGCGGTGAGCGTGGGGGGGGGGGGGTGGTGAGTGTGGGGGGTGGGTGGTGAGTGTGGGGGGTGGTGAGCGTGGGGGGGTGGTGAGTGTGGGGGGGTGGTGAGTGTGGGGAGTGGTGAGTGTGGGGGGGTGGTGAGTGTGGGGGGTGGTGTGGGGGTGTGGGAGTGGTGAGCATGGGGTGTGGTGAGCGTTGGGGGTGGTGAGTGGGGGGTGGTGAGTGTGGGGGTGGTGAGCGTGGGGGNTGGTGAGTGTGGGGGGTGGTGAGTGTGGGGGGGGTGGTGTGGGGGGGTGGTGAGCGTGGGGGGGTGGTGAGTGTGGGGGGTGAGTGTGGGGGTGGTGAGTGTGGGGGGGTGAGTGGGGGGGGTGAGTGGGAGCGTGGGGGTGGTGAGTGTGGGGGGTGGTGAGTGTGGGGGGTGGGGGGGGGTGGTGAGCGTGGGGGGGGGTGNTGAGTGTGGGGGTGGTGAGCATGGGTGAGTGGGGGGGGGGTGAATGATGACTATGAACTCTTCACCTTGTGGACTAATTTGGCTTCGCGAGTGATGTTGGCAAAGCCTGAGAGTTGGGTCGTCTTCTTGGTGACTCGGCTTCTAAAGAACCGGGATTGTGATCATTGCACCTCCCCCGTCCCCCTCTCTATTTCGAAGCCAATGAAACCAACACGAACTTGTAGACAACTCGAGCAGCAGGCGAGGCCTCCGCTCCGCTGCCTGTGCGGCTCCTCTTCAGAAGCGACCCCTGGCCGCCGCCACCGCCACTCACGGCAGCTCAAGCCGCTTTGCTTGACAGCGGCAGCCCCAGTGACGTTTGCTGTTGAGAGCGACTTGCCCGCCGCTGCTCACTAGTTTGTATGTCGTCAGGCAAGACCCCCCCCCCTCGAGCTGCGTTGCTCTTGTTCCGGAAGCCACCTGGCCATCACGGACGATTTCTGGTGGACATTAGTAGCGACGTCGATTCCAAATGTGAAAAGGGGAAAAACCGTAGGACACGGAGGAAATAAAAATCCATCTGGATCGAACGCACGACCTCCTGTGTACCAGGCACGGTAGTTAACATCTCATAGCCACCGTGATGATGATAAAGAGACACACAGACTCCAAATATACAGCAGCAGCAGCAGGCATCGTCAGAGTTGGAATTGAACTCGCGACCTCCTGTAGACCAGGCGAGGTAGTTAACATCGCATAGCCATCGTGATGATGATAAAGAGACACGCAGACTCCACATATACAACAGCAGCAGCAGCAGGCATCGTCAGAGTTGGAATTGAACTCGCGACCTCCTGTAGACCAGGCGAGATAGTTAACATCTCACTGTGCCCCTCCCCCCCCAACTCCCCCAGGCCCCCTGCTCGTGATCGTTGAGTTTGCGGCCAAGGGGAATCTGCGCGACTTCCTGCGTGCACACCGCACGCCCGGCGCAGAGTGCACGGTGCGTGGCGGCTACGGAGCCGGCGGTGGTGGCGGTGGTGGCGGTGGTGGCGGCGGCGGTGGTGGCGGTGGTGGCGGCGACGAGGTGAAGGGCGAAACGCTCTCCATGCTGCAGCTGGTGGCCTTCGCCTGCCAGGTGGCACGCGGCATGGAGTACCTCACCTCTAAGAAGGTGCAGCGACGACACCCACCCGCACGCACATCTACCCACTCAACAACAACATACTCGTCGTTTTCTCAGTAAAGTCACGTAGGTAAAAAATTTAATTAAAATTAATAAAAAATAATAAAAATCTTAAATACAAGTTAAGAACTTGCATCTTGGAATCCCTGCCTCACTTGATACAGCAAGTCTGGCTGTGACGGTCCCACCAGATGCCTCCAAAACGTCGTGATTTTTATTTTATTTTTATAAATTTTAATTTCATTTTCTACCTACATGGTGACTTTACCGAAAAAACTAAGAGTATGAATCCTTGCAGTCACGAAAGCTTCAAATCTAGAACAACAACAACAACCGCCATTCACCACTAAGTGGCGGTGACGTCACCACGACGCTTGTGCCAGGCCATGTGCACCTTGAGGCCACGTGAAGTGTCGAGGAGGTCACGGGGCAGACCCAGGTGCCACGGGTCGACTGACTGAGATGACCGAGATGACTGGCTGATGCACCACCTGTGCCCCCTACTGTACCAACTGGCTGCGCTTTAGCCACCCGGCGCTCCGCTCGTTGTTGTGAGCGTCACTCCTCTGCCCTTCGTTGTTGTTGGAGGGCGACTGCCTCCAACTGCCCAGTAGCGTCCTTCACGAGCCTCCTCAACAGAGGCCGATCTTGACACCGCTGGTACCAGTCATCGGCAAGTCCACTCAGCTCCACGTCCTCCTGTACCACATCACTCCATCTCTTCTCTAGCCCGTGTTGCGCCCGTTTAGCCCCCTCAATCCAGGCCGAACAAAAGCTGTTTAGGCATGCGGTGGCTGGGCATGCGGGCTACATGGCCCAGCCAACACAGCCTTGCCTACCAGAGGAGCGCACCGATGGGACTTCGTCCAGATCTTTCAAGGATATATGAGCTCCTCACACAATCCAGCCTAGTTAAACCCAGGATGGATCGTAGGCAGGCCAGCCTAAATATTTCTAACCGGTGAAGATGCTCCATTAGGGGGGTCCACGTTTCGCAAGCGTAGAGGAAGGAGGGAATGGCTGTGGCCGAGAAGACCTGAAGTTTCGTGCGGAGCGACAGACCAGGTAGCTTCCACACAGCGTTACGCAACCGATGAAAAGATCTTGCCGCTCGACTGATTCGGAGTGAGACCTCTGCTGTCAAACCGGAGCCGGTCATGAGCACACTGCCCAGGTATGGGAAACTCTCCACTCTCTGCACAACTGCCCCACCACCAGTTGGGAGTTGTGGGGTGGAGTGTCCGATGGTACAAAATACCCAGGTAGGTGCTTAGTTTGGTGGGGCTGATGGTAAGGCCCCACCTCTTAGTGGCACGCTCCAGTTCCAGCAGCAGTGCCTCCAACTCCTCTTCTGAGTGAGCAGCAATTACCAGATCATCGGCATACATAACGTGGTTGAGCAATAGGGAGCCATCCCTTGACCGCACCCGGGCATCGAATAGCCTCCCATTGTATCTGTACCACATGTAAATTCCTCCGGTACAGCTACTGAAGGTTTCACGAACTACGTGGTCGAAATAGATGTTACATAATGTGGGAGCCAGAGGACATCCCTGTCGCACCCCAAAGTAAACAGCGAATGTCTCTGACTCCCGGCCACGTAGTTTTACCCGAGCCCACCATCATGAAGGTCCTTAATGATCGTGAGCAGTGGATCAGGGACTCCGAAAGCACGAAGAACAACCCAGAGCCCAAAGCCTCCTGATGGTATCATAGGCCTTTACCAGGTCAATAAAGCAGAGATGTAGGTCTAGTTGGAATTCCCTACACCTCTGCTGTACCAGACAGACAGAAAATATGGCATCTGTGCAGGACCGCCCTTTCCTGAAACCGAATTGGGGCTCGCAAGCCTCTCCTCAGCGTGTCTAGCAAGGCGATGTTGAATAATCCTTGCCTGGACCTTTCCCGGCACACTGAGGAGTGAGATGCCCCTGTAGTTGTTACAGTCTGTGCGGTCCCCTTCTTAAAGAGGGGGACCACCAGGGCATCCTTCCAATCCTGCGGAACCCGTCCAGTGGTCCATACTTTTGTTATGATGTCATGTAGGGCAGTCTGTGCACAAACGCCACCCTCCCTCAGCATTTCGCTTGGGAGATTATCTCTGCACGGTGCCTGTCCTGGTCTCAGACTCCGGATCGCCTTCAGTACTTCCTCTACAGATGGCACCTCAGCCAGCCACTCACAGGGGTGACTTCTTCCTCTAATATTTGAGGCACCGCAGCCTCGGCAGGGTTATCCCCACTTTGTGCCATGTTTTCCTGGCTGAGGGATTTCCCCTCCCCCAGGACCTCACAGAAATGCTCAGCAAATCTGCAAACCTGTTCCTGGGGTCGGAGATTGGATCAACGTTTTTCCCCTAATGATGCAAATAGGTGTGGCACTGCAGGTTACTTTTTTGATGGAATTAAATAGTGATTTGTGATCGTGAGCCACTCAGGCAGACTCCGTCTCCTCAGCAACCCATGACCATCACCCATCCTTGCAGCGCCTCACGGATCTCCGAACCTCCGAGCGAAGGCTGCGGTAAGCCTCCTCATTCTCTGACATGGGATGCTGTCGACGATTAGAGTGGCCTGTCGCTTTTTCTCAACTATCCTGAATACCTCCTCTGTCAGCCAGGGTCTCTGGAGAGGTCTGGACCGCGTATCAAAAGCACCCATTGCAGCTGCATGAGTCACAGTCCTAAACCTCGCCCATTAACCCTCGACATCAGGAGGAGTTGGGAACGATGCCAACCCCATCTGCAAGCAATGATGAAATTCTCGCTTGCAACTTTCATCAGCTGAGACCAGGCCACTTTAGTTGGAAGGGGTCCTGGGTGTACACCCACCACCGGAGTGGAAGAATGGCAGGCGCATCTTACAGATGACTAGTCGATGGTCAGAGGGCAGATCAGCTCCATGGTAGGTCTTGGTGTCAAGGATATGGGCTCACATCCGCTGGTCCGTCACTATGTAGACCAGCAGATGTTCTTGCTTGGACCCGGCATGCATTCATGATGTTGTGTGGATGCGCCGATGCCGGAAGAGCGTGTTGGTAATTACAAGCCCATGGGCAGCACAAAAATCTAGCAGCCTCCTACCGTTGTTATTGAGCTGATCTGCCCATGCCTTCTAATCACTCCAGATCAGGTGCCAGCATCATGACCAACTCAGGCATTGAAGTCACCCAACAAGATGACTCTATCCCGAGTTGCCAATCTAGCCAGCACCTGTGACAGGAGGTCATAGAAGGCATCTGACTCATCGGCTTTGCCTGCATCCCTCCACGGATGTTCGTCTTCGGTGGGGGCATAAGTAACCACGACCACCACTCCTCGTCTCCGGTTGATGGGAAGGCGAGCCCATAGTAGCCTGGGGCTTACAGCTTCCCACACCTCACCGCCACGCTCCCACGCCCCCTTCATTCTTTTGTTCAGAAGAAGAGCCACACCCTGTGTTTGGCAGTCTCCTGCCCCGAGTAGAGGACTATCCACCCCTCATGGTGGCAGGAGCCAGGACCGGTCCACCGGACCTCCTGAATGCCACAGTGATCCAGGCGGTTGTTTCTGGAGAAGCCCCAAGGGTGAAGATTCAATCTCCTGGCTCCGGCAATTGGGGTTTGGCCAGGAGACGTCATAGACACCTGTCCCCCCCCCATGGCCTGTGCCACAAACTTATTAGTTACATATTTAATTTGTGGTTTAGTGGTAATTAATTGAAGGTGGAGGAGTTACCAGCCTCTTGCACCCGTCCAGAGCCCCCGTTTAGCCACTGTGATGGTCACAGACGCCATGACCGGAGAGGCCAATCGGCATTGGCCCTCCCCCACAGCACTGTCCACGACAGAGTTGCCCGTCCGGCACCCACACACACATACCCACACACACCTACCCACACACCCCTACCCACACATCTCCTACCCACACACCCCTACCCACACACACCTACACACACATCTCCTACCCACACACACCTACCCATGCACCGTGTGTGTCGGTGTCACAGTGCGTTCACCGGGACCTGGCGGCCAGGAACGTCCTCGTCGTTGACGGCGGAGGCAGTAGTGGCTATTCGGTGAAAATCGCCGATCTGGGCCTCACCCGCGACGTGGGCGGCAAACGTGACTACTACTACCAGCACAAGACTGCTGCCGTGAGTGGCGGTGGTGGCGGCCGGTGGCGGCGGTGGTGGAGGTGGTGGCGGTGGTGCGGTGGTGGCGGTGGAGGAGGTGGTGGTGGTGGTGGCGGTGGAGGAGGTGTGGTGTGGTGGTCATGCCCGGGGAGGGGGGGGGGGAGAGAGAAGAGAGAGAATCTTTCATGAAATCTTTCATTTGAAAAAAGAAGAGGGGGGGGGCACATAAAGCAAAACAATGAAAAAAATTACGAAATGATGAATGAAGCAAAGTGCCGACTACACCGAGCATCTTCTTGTTTCCTCTGATCGTAAAAAAGAAAAGAGAGGGAGGTAGGGAGAGGGTGGTGGTGGATAAAAGGGTGGTGGTGGTGGTGGGTCAAGGGTCAGGGCTGTCCTTCGTTGACCTCCCCTCGTCACCTGTCGCCCCTCCAGGGACGCCTGCCGGTGAAGTGGATGGCACCGGAGGCGTTGCTGCACCGCGTCTACACACAGCGGAGCGACGTGTGAGTGGCTGTGACACGTTGACTACCTCGGCTGGTACGCAGGAGGTCGTGGGTTCCATCCAGACCCTGACACTGCCTGCTACCGATGTATACGGTCGACCCTTCCACATCTCGGGGGTTAAGGGTGCGGGCCCCCCACAATCTGGAAAAACCGCGTACATTTTTTTGGTCCCCTCACTCACCTCCAGCCAGGGGGTTTTTGAGATACAAAGATCACTGCGAGATCACTGCGAGAAGTTTTTTTTTATTTGTTCTTTGTGTTTTTAACGCCGTTTGGGATGGGTATTGTCATATATGAAGTCAGTCGTAAGTAAAAATAGAGAGAAAATAAAAACATAAGAAAGAAATGAGAAGAATAATAGTATCACAAAACACAGCAAAAATCACATCTTAGCCAATTATACAAATACTCGCTTGACTCCCCGGCCTCGCCTGAGACTTGGACTCTTGCGTGGGTTCACACACGGCCTACGCGGAGGGTTTCGGGGGGGAGCGTGACGTCAGCAGGCACACTGCTGACAGAGGAGGAGTTCAGGATGGTTGAGAAAAAGCGACAGGCCCACTCTAATCGTCTACAGCATCCCACGTCAGAGAATGAAGAGGCTTACCACGATCACAAATCACTATTTAACTCCATCAATAAAGTCACCTGCAGTGCCACACCTATTACCCGATGGTAATAACAGCCATAGAGGGTTCACGTGGGGATTGGCTTGCCGTTCCTGCCTTGTAGCCAATAAGGGATGAGCCAGGAGCATGGCCTCCGCGTGATCACGGCATGTTAGCAGGGGTGATTGGCCTGGCCATTCGGGGCCCCAGCTAATGGGGAGCCGGATCAGAGGCGTGGTCCCGGGATTGACAGGGAACCATCGAGAACGGTCAATGCTGTCTATGGAGGATTGGCTGGGGGGTACCACGTGACGAAGGGATTAAGAGAGAGAGAGAGAGCGATCGAGAGCAGACTTGGGAACGACAAGATGATGCAGGAGTCACGCGCGTACGGGGGGCTCTGGGTGCCACGTGCGCGGTGGGGACTTGGTGGGAAGTCTGCCCTCTCTCGTTGTCTGCCAGCAACGGAGAGTGTGTGAGTAAAGTGTAACTGTGGAAGTAGAAAATAAAAAGGACTGATTCCGGAGCCGTCTCAAGAAGGTTTATTACCACCATCATTAGGGAATCCCCGACCCCCAGGAACAGGGTTTGCAGATTTGCTGAGAATTTTTGAGGTCCTGGGGGAGAGGAAATTCCTCAGCCTGGAAAACATCATGGGGAAAAATGGGGATAACCCTGCTGAGGCTGCGGTGCCTCAAATATGTGAATTGCTGGCTGAGGTGCCATCTGTTGAGGAAGTACTGAAGGCGATCCAGAGTCAGAGACCAGGAAAGGCACCGGGGCAAAAATCATCTCCCAAGTGACATGCTGAGGGAGGGTGGCATTTGTGCACAGACTGCCCTACATGACATCATAACAACAGTCTGGACCAATGGATGGGTTCCGCAGGATTGGAAGGATGCCCTGGTGGTCCCACTCTTTAAGAAGGGGGACCGCACAGACTGTAACAACTACAGGGGCATCTCACTCCTCAGTGTGCCGGGAAAGGTCCTGGCTAGGATTATTCAACATCGCCTTGCTAGGCACGCTGAGGAGAGGCTTGCGGAAACCCCAATGGGGTTTCAGGAAAGGGCGGTCCTGCACAGATGCCATATTTTCTGTCTGTCTGCTACAGCAGAGGTGGATGGAATTCCAACAAGACCTACATCTCTGCTTTATTGACCTGGTCAAGGTCTATAATACCATCAGTAGGCCTGGGCTCTGGGTTGTTCTTCGTGGCTTTCGGAGTCCCTGACCCTCTGCTCGCGATCATTAAGGACTTTCATGATGGTGAGCGGGGCCCGAGTAAAACTACGTGGCCGGGAGTCGGAGACATTCACCGTTTACTTTGGGGTGCGACAGGGATGTCCTCTGGCTCCCACATTATGTAACATCTATTTCGACCACGTAGTTTGTGAAACCTTCAGTAGCTGTACCGGAGGAATTTCCATGTGGTACAGATACAATGGGAGGCTATCGATGCCCGGGGTTTGGTCAAGGGATGGCTCCCTATTGCTCAACCATGTTACGTATGCCGATGATTTTGGTAATTGCTGCTCATTCAAAGAAGAAGTTAGAGATGCTTCTGCTGAAACTGGAGTGTGCCACTAAGAGGTGGGGCCCTTATCATCAGCCCCACCAAGACTAAGCACCTGCCTGGGTATTTTGTACCATTGGACACTCCACCCCCCACAACTCCCAATTGGTGATGGGGCAGTTGTGCAGAGAGTGGAGTTTCCCATACCTGGGCAGTGTGCTTATGACCGGCTCCGCACGAAGCTTCAGGCCTTCTCGGCCACAGTCATTCCCTCCCTTCTCTACGCTTGCAAAACGTGGACCCCCCTAATGGATCATTTTCACCGGTTAGAAACATTTAGGCTGGCCTGCCTACGATCCATTCTGGGTTTGACAAGGCTGAAATTTGTGAGGAGCTCACAAATCCTCGAAAGTCCCATCGGTGAGCTCCTCCGGCAGGCAAGGCTGCATTTTGCTGGGTCATGTAGTCCGCATGCCCAGCCACCGCATGCCTAAACAGCTTTTGTTCGGCCCGAATTGGAGGGGGCTAAACGGGCGCGGCATGGGCTAGAGAAGAATGGAGTGATGTGGTAGCAGGAGGACATGCAGCTGAGTGGACTTGCCGATGAGCTGGTACCCAGCGGGTTGTCAAGATTGGTCTCTGTGGAGGAGGCTCGTGAAGGACCTACTGGGCAGTTGGAGGCAGTCGCCCTCCAACAACAACGGAGAGCGGAGCAGCAACGCTCACAACAACGAGCGGAGCGCCGGGTGTCTAAAGCACAGCAAGTTGGCAGTCGGGGGCAACAGGTGGTGGCATCAGCCAGTCATCTCGGTCATCTCAGTCAATCGACCCGTGGCACCTGCTGGGTCTGCCCCGTGACCTCCTGCCAGCGGGCCTTCGACAATTCACGTGGCCTCAAGGTGCACATGGCCTGGCACAAGCGCCGTAGTGATATCACTACCACTTAGTGGCGAATGGTGGTTGTTGTTGTGTGTACGTGCGTAAGCATGCATGTGTATGCGTGTGTGTGTGTGGTTGTGCATGCATTTGCATGTGTGCGCGTGTTTGTGCGTATGTGTGTGCAGGTGGTCCTACGGGGTGCTGCTGTGGGAGATCTTCACCCTGGGGGGCTCTCCGTACCCGGGCGTCCCCGTGGAAAAGCTTTTCAAGCTGCTCGGTGACGGCTACCGCATGGAGCGGCCTGCCCTCTGCTCCGACGAGCTGTGAGTAGGAATCGGTGATCTCAACGACGACTACGACGATGACGTCATGTTACCTACAGGAGCGTCATTCGTTGATGTTGTTGTTATTATTACTCTGTACACTACACTATACACTACACTATACACTACACTATACACTACACTATAATTGTAAATACAGTAGTGGGTTTACTCTGTACACTACACTATACACTACACTATAATTGTAAATACAGTAGTGGGTTTACTCTATACACTACATTATACACTACACTATACACTACACTATACACTACACTATAATACACTACACACACATCTATACACTACACTATACAAACCGCCATTCTTTACTAAGTGTCGTAACTTCATCCGACGCTTGTGCCAGGAGAGGTGGACATTGAGTCCCCGTGAGTAGGGGAACGTCCTATGGCAGGAGACCACGGTGCAGGCCCAGCGGTTCCCGGCGGCGGCCATGGGCAGGCCCTGGGAGCCAGACCACCACCACGGGAGACAAACGGTGACGTTAACGACGATGACGTCATCGACATCGACAGCCAATGACGATGACGTAATCAGCGATGACGAACGGTAGCCACGGCGTCGACAAGATCAGCAATTGCATCGCTAAAAACGACGTCCACAATTAAGACGACATCATCATCATCTACACGCCGTGCACTGTGCGGTGGAGCGGTGGTTCACGCGCACGGCGCCGGGTTTGGTCGTCGCACCGCGTGAACGCACCGCCAAGACATGCAAGTGCGGAGCGCCGTGTCGGTGAGCGTGGGGGGCCGCTCACCTGGTCCTCCTCCTCGCCGCCCTCCTTGTCCTCGCCACCCTCCTTGTCCTCGCCGCCCTTTGTCGCCGCCCTCCTTGTCCTCGCCGCCGTCCTCGCCACCCTCCTCGCCACCCTCCTTGCCCTCCTCCTCGCAATGCAGCCGCTCGGCGAGACGCTTCTCGCCGCGACGTTTCTTGGCACAAAGAAGCGTGACTGCACACAGGGACGGCCCCGTTAGAACCACGAGAGGCTCCGATCGCGCCGCACGAATCCCCGTGCCGACGTCGACGACAAACTCACCTGCAAGCAGCAGCAGGCCGAGCAGGACGGAGCCGGTGGCGGTGGCGCGGTCGCCGCCGCCGGCGCCGCTGCCGCCGCCGCCAACGCCAGCGCCGGCCGTCGGGGTTGCCGGGCAGCAGGCAGATGTTGACGGCCTTGTCAGCGATGGCGAGGGCCTTGTCGGGCCTCACGGCGAGGGCGCTTTTCTTTACTTTCGGAAGGAGCAGCAGCAGCGTCCCCGTGCCGCTCGCCGCGGGAACACCTGCCACACGAAGACAAAGAGTGAGATGCCCACGGAAACAAAGAGTGAGATGCACACGGAAACAAAGAGTGAGATGCACACGGAAACAAAGAACGAGATGCACACGGAGACAAAGAGTGAGATGTACACGGAGACAAAGAGTGAGATGTACACGGAGACAAAGAGTGAGATGCCCACGGAGACAAAGAGTGAGATGCCCACGGAGACAAAGAGTGAGATGCACACGGAGACAAAGAGTGAGATGCCCACGGAGACAAAGAGTGAGATGCACACGGAGACAAAGAGTGAGATGCCCACGGAGACAAAGAGTGAGATGCACACGGAGACAAAGAGTGAGATGCCCACGGAGACAAAGAGTGAGATGCCCACGGAGACAAAGAGTGAGATGCACACGGAGACAAAGAGTGAGATGCACACGGAGACAAAGAGTGAGATGCACACGGAGACAAAGAGTGAGATGCACACGGAGACAAAGAGTGAGATGCACACGGAGACAAAGAGTGAGATGCCCACGGAGACAAAGAGTGAGATGCCCACGGAGACAAAGAGTGAGATGCACACGGAGACAAAGAGTGAGATGCCCACGGAGACAAAGAGTGAGATGCCCACGGAGACAAAGAGTGAGATGCCCACGGAGACAAAGAGTGAGATGCCCACGGAGACAAAGACCCGCCGCGTCGGCCTTGCGACGCAAACCGTCGGCGGGCAAAGCGGCGACCCTTGCGCCACCGCTCCGGACGTGGAGCGGGAATGCGTTCTAAGGCTGAGTCTACCTACAGGCGCACCCCCCCACACGCACTCATCTTGTAGATTGCGCCTTCAAGAAATGGCCACACGCGCCAAGCAAAGGTGCGGGAAATGGTGAGCGAGTGAGTGGTGATGGTGGTGAGTGGTGGTGAGTGAGTGGTGAGTGGTGGTGAGTGAGTGGTGAGTGGTGGTGAGTGAGCGGGTGAGTGGTGGTGAGGTGGTGAGTGAGTGAGCGTGGTGTGATCGTGAGTGAGTGGTGAGTGAGTGAGTGAGCGAGTAGTGAGCGAGTGGTGAGTGAGTGGTGAGTGAGTGGTGAGTGAGTGAGTGGTGAGTAAGCGTGGTGTAATGGTTAGCGAGTGATGAGTGAGTGGTGAGTGAGCGGGTGAGTGAGTGATGAGTGAGCGAGTGAGTGGTGAGTGAGCGAGTGGTGAGTGAGTGGTGAGTAAGCGGGTGAGTGAGCGAGTGATAAGTGAGCGGGTGAGTGAGTGGTGAGTGAGTGGTGAGTGAGTGAGCGTGATGGTGAGTAAGCGAGTGAATGTGTTGTCTGGGGCGTGTCTGTTGACGGGGGGGGGGGGTGTGTGCAGTGTGTGGGGGGGGCGGCCCTCACCATCGTCCGTGGCCAGGAGCGTGGCCGTGTAGATGTGGTCCTGCTCCAGGGCGGTCGTCTCGCGCTCCATCGCCACGGCCGTGGTGACCCGGCCGCTCACGGGGTCGACGTGCAGCCAGTTGCCCGGCTGTGACAACATCTGGTAGCTGTGCGGGGCCCAATCACGCAGCCGCACGCAACACTCCGAGGTGAGGCCGGTCACTCGCACAGCGCAACAGAGTTCTCACAGGTGGCGATGATTCGCACAGCTAAGCGTCACACAGCCCAACGGAGCGAGTCGCACACACGCGCACACCAGGTGAGGTGCGCACACACACACACACACANCAGGTGAGGCGCACACACACACACACATCAGGTGAGGTGCGCACACACACACCAGGTGAGGTGCGCACACACACACACCAGGTGAGGTGCACACACACACACACACCAGGTGAGGTGCGCACACACACACACGCACATCAGGTGAGGTACACACACACACCAGGTGAGGTACACACACACACCAGGTGAGGTACACACACACACCAGGTGAGGTGCGCACACACACACACCAGGTGAGGTACGCACACGTACACACCAGGTGAGGTGCACACACACACAGAGGGTGGGTGGGGGGGGAAAGGGTGGTGGCTGTTGTGAGTGGCAAGGCCTCACCGCACAGCCTGCCTCTGCGCCGTGTCGGGGTCACGGGCCACCAGGGTGGCCACGTGGTGGCCCCCGGGGAGGCCCTCGGCGATCTTCACCTCCAGCTGCAGCGGCTCGAACACCGGCCCCTCGTTCTTGTCTAGCACCGTCACCTACCGGGCGGGGGGGGGGGCTGTTAGCGAGCGCCTGTTCAGGTGTCCAGGAGACACCTGTGAAAAAAAGGTCTACTGGACTTGAAACAAGTAAATATCGGGGTGTTTAGGCAATTTACTCTCATTGGCCGAGGAAATTATCAATAATAAATGGGTACGACTAAAGTTTTGCTGTCTGAGGTGGTATCAGTTTGTGCGCTGGTGCGAGGACAAAGTCTGGGCCGCTGGTGACGGGCACTCACGGTGACGGTCGCGGTGCTCGCCGGTCCGAACTGCGCGCTCTGAAGCGGCACTTCGTTCTCTGCGGCGACGACGAGCTTGTACACCGACAACGTCTCAAAGTCCAGGGGCTGCGGCGTACACACACCACACTAACGTCACCCTCCCAGCAATCAAACGCTGCGTCGTCGTCGTCGTCGCCAACGTCGTCACAACTGCTGCGCAGTCACCACCGTCGTCACCACCGTCCCCACGTCATAACCGCCGTCACCCATCGACAACATCGCCACGAACTTCACCTTGCCACGTCCATCACTATCATCATCGTCGTCACGCGACCATCCCCACCATTGCCATGTTAACCTCGCTTCACCATCAGCCACCCCATTCACCATCACTACCCTGTCATCGCATCACCACCACCACGCCACCTCTCTCCCATCACCACCCAATCAACAACATTGCGACGCCACTCCCATCACCATTATCACCGCATCACCCTCCCTCGCCACCACGACCATTACCATCACTACCCCCATCATCGCCACCACTACTCCATAATCCACCATCGCCACTACCCCATTACCACCCCATTATCACCACCACCACCACTACCCCATCATCATCACCATCACCTACGTTACCCCATCACCATGACCACCATATCATCACCACCACCACCACGACCTCATCATCACCACTGTCACTACCCGACCACCATCACCGACCCCCTCCCCCACCACCGCGCCCCTCACCTTGACGACGTAGAGCCTGCCGTCGTTGGTGCGGGGGTCGGTCTCCACGGCGAAGTTCTTGCCAGGGTCCCCGCCGCGCACGACGTAGCGGGTCCGCCACGCCGGCGTGCCGGGCTTGTCCGTGTCCGTCACCGTCAGCGTCGTCACCGTCACGTTCACCACGTTCTCGTGCGCCGTGCCGCTGAACTGTGGCAGAGACGGTGAGGGGGGGGGGGGTAGATCATTGTTCCGCCAGCCTCACAAATATACACTTCTTACCAGCTAAGGCCCCACACAGAGCTATTCGTTGTGGTGGTGCGGTGAGTGTGGTGGTGCAGTGTGGTCGTGTGGTGGTGCAGTGTGGTCGTGTGGTGGCGTGGTGAGTGTGGTGGCGTGGTGAGTGTGGTGGCGTGGCGAGTGTGGTGGTGCAGTGTGGTCGTGTGGTGGCGTGGTGAGTGTGGTGGCGTGGTGAGTGTGGTGGCGTGGTGAGTGTGGTGGTGCAGCGTGGTGAGTGTGGCGGCGTGGTGAGTGTGGTGGTGCAGTGTGGTCGTGTGGTGGCGTGGTGAGTGTGGTGGTGAGTGTGGTGGCGTGGTGAGTGTGGTGGCGTGGTGAGTGTGGTGGCGTGGTGAGTGTGGTGGCGTGGTGAGTGTGGTGGCGTGGTGAGTGTGGTGGCGTGGTGAGTGTGGTGGTGCAGCGTGGTGAGTGTGGTGGCGTGGTGAGTGTGGTGGCGTGGTGAGTGTGGTGGCGTGGTGAGTGTGGTGGTGCAGCGTGGTGAGGTTGGTGGCGTGGTGAGTGTGGTGGCGTGGTGAGTGTGGTGGCGTGGTGAGTGTGGTGGCGTGGTGAGTGTGGTGGTGCAGTGTGGTCGTGTGGTGGCGTGGTGCGTACGGTTTTGTCCGTGAACTCGGGGGCATTATCATTGATGTCGGCGATGTTGATGATGGCGGTGGCTGTGCTTGCGAGGCCGATGTCCGGGTCGCCCTCCATGTCCGTGGCCTGCACCACCAGCACGTACTGCGGCGTCGTCTACATCGACGGGGCACACAGACAGCACCGATTACAGACGGACAACGGGGACAAACATTCCTCGTGCAGCCTCAACAGACCTTTGGGGCAAGTGCCGTTAAGCGAGTGGCCACTGTGGAAGGCCGGCACGCCACACGAGGAGGTGGGTGGCCAGCATCACGCCCGGCCGCCTTTGTCTCCCCCGTGGGGATGTTTGCACACTGCAGCAGGTACTCTTTGAGGCTGAGTCAACTGTCACCAGTGTTGGATCGAACTCGGGTCCCCGGGTTCGTAGCGGAGCGCGCTCGCCGCGACACCGTCGCTTCCGAGACACACGAGAAGAAGAAGCCACTGCAGCTGAAAACTCGTTTCTTTAGATCCGCTTTTCATGTTAAGCCTGTCGCCCTTCCCTCGCACTTCCGGTCAGCGTGGTCGTCTACGTACAGTGCGCGACAGACGCTCAACGTATGTGTGTATACACACCGACAACACAAATGTGACACTGTACACGCAACCCCAGAGATTAGCCACCACCCCCCGGACCGACATCGGCCAATCGGCGGCGGTTGCCGCGGGACGACCCACCTCGCGGTCCAGCCCGGCGGCGATGGTGCTGATGACGCCGGTGGTCTTGTCGATGATAAATAGGCGGTCCACGGGCACCTTGGGAACCTGCGACACGATCCTGTAGCGGATCATGCCGTTGGGCAATAAGGCGTCGTCCTCGTCACTCGCCGTGACCGTCATCACTGGCGTGCCTGCCGGGGGAGGGAGGGCGGGGAGGGAGGAGGGCAGGGAGGGCAGAGGTGAAGGGCAGGGAGGGAGGTGTGGACATGGTGACTCTCAAGAACAAACATTATATTCGTTCGCATCACAACCACCACCATTCTTGTTATTCTCAACATCGTCGTCGTTGTCAAGAACATCCATGTCCACGATCAACATCCACGATCAAAGATATTATAAATAATGTCATCACAATCATAATGATTTAAAACCGCTTCACTTGTTAAATCATAAACATCATTGTTATCAATTGGCACCACCATCAACACCACCATCACCTCCTTTACCAATGTAATAAAGGTCGCTGAGACAACGCCTGGAATTCAGTATTCTTTATTAAGTTTATTTCACAGTTCTCACTATGTTCGTTCCTCTGCTCTATGGCTCCTTCACGCTGTTGGCAGACAGCGTGAGAGGGAGAGAGGGAGAGAGAGAGAGACTGCCGCAGCCCGCCACGTGGCAGGCTCCGGACGTCCGCACCAGCGTGGCGGCTTCCACCTTCGTTCCTCTAAGCAATGAGCACACTGTCCAGGTATGGGAAAACTCTCCACTCTCTCCACAACTGCGCTATCACCAATTGAGAGTTGTGGGGGTGGAGTGTCCGTTGTTACAAAATAACCAGGCAGGCGCTATCACCATCACACCCCCGTCACCACCACGCCCGTCTGCACCTGGTAGGGAGCCCTCATCCACGTAGCCCTGGAAAACGGGCATCTCGAAGTGCGGCCTGTCATTAAGGTCCTGCACGTTGATTTGGAGATGCACGTCATCCATCACGTGGCCGTTCTTATCCACCACGTGGCCGTTGATCTGCAGCGGACACGCAACGCACATGCAACGCACACACAACGCACACGCACGTTACACGCAACGCACGTGTGGTTGTAGTCGCCGACGTTGGGATGTTTAGAGTTGGCCAAACATCCCTCCTCTCGAGCGGTGGTTGGTTCTCTGAGAGTCGCACCTGGACCACCGGCGGGCCGTGACGGGACTCCTGGAGGTCCGCTGGGCTGCGAAGCTGATTGCAGGTTGATCCGCAAACGTTGACGCCTTTTGTTTCGAACGTTAATATTTTACTCGTGATATTGAAAATTGTAAATAAAATGAGGTAAACCGCCCCGATTAAATTACCCGAATCCCGAGATCTAAATTCTCCGCGTAAAAAAAAAAACCGTTCTAGCTGCGTTAATGTTCTTTTCATGTTCCGGTAATATGAATATAATTGAGTAATATTGGTACTTAATTATATTGAGTAATATTGGTACTTAGAGAATTGAATGTTTTTGTCACCAGGGGCGGAAGGCGCTTGCACCCCGGAAATGTTGACTTTGACCGAGTGGTCCGGGGGGGCAGGACATTTGAGAGAACTCCACAATCGAGGCCTGGACCTCGCTAGGCCAACACACGCGCGGGGTGTGGTGCTAGTGTGAGTGCCTCACTAGAAACTCTTTGATGAGCTCCCGGTCCAGGCTCTTCGTAACTGAGAGCCATCCGCTCACAGTATCCACCATAAACACCCCCATGGGATCTTCATCTGCCCCGGGCCCCGCGATGCGATAACGGACATTTTCCAGCGTGCTTGACTTGACCTGTGGGGGCGCATGCGCGAGAGAGCACACACGGGGAGGCGCAGGTGGGGTCGGGGAGGCGGCAGGGGGCGGCGTTACATGATGTACGCTCGTACATCACGTGGATACACGTACGCAAAAGTACCCCGGATAGCCTTCAACAGACTGCCGGGGCAAGTGCAGTTTGCGCGCAGCAGCAAATATGAAGGCCGGCATGGCATGTGATATGCAGTTACCAACACACCCGGCCGCCTTGGTCTCCCCAGTGGAGACAGTTATACATCGCACCGGGTACTTATTTGAGAGCAAGTTCAGATAACTGTCACTGGGTGTGAGCTGTAAGTGGAAATCAAACTCACGTCGCCAGGTTCAGAGCGCAGCGCGTGCTAACCAATTGGCCACCGTTCCCCCAACATATATACATGTGTACACACACACACAAACATCACATGCTGATGTATGGCATGCTAAATACAACACCACAAACCCCAAAGACACATACACCACATACCACACACACACACACATTCACCCTTACACTCACCAACGCATGACACTCACACACTGCCGAACAGGGGGTTGAACGTAGGCAGCACGGCACCCGAGTTGGGGGTCTAACCCTGGACACCTTCCTTGCCGCGAGGTGCGAGCCACGTCACCACCGCCGGACTGCCGCTAGCGCCCTGCGCTCTTCCGCCAGCGCCGCAACGACCGCCGCGACAGCGCCGCGCTAGTCAACTTCAACGCCCGTGGGGGGGAGGGTTATGGGGGTAGAGGGGAACAGGGGGGGGCCTTTACCTGAACCATCCGCTTGGGGAAGGGCCCGAGGTCATTCTCGGGGACGTCGAGAGCAAGCATTAGCCGGCGCTCCAACTGCAAATTGGGGGTGAGAGATGGACGATGCAAGGAGGTGTCAATGGATACAAGAGAGCGAGGCCGTAGCTAGGCCTCTGCAAGCTAAGAGTTAAAAGGTAAAAACAACGAGTCTACCTTTACCCTACCTTTTACCTTACCACAATACAATCACTCTACCCTACCTTTTACCCTGTAGCAGGTAAGGTAAAAGGTAAAAAACAACGAACTTACCTTTACCCTACATTTTACCCTTACCCCATACAAATGACCCGATTACAGGGTAATTACTAGGGAACTACTACACGTCAACAGGGTTTATAACGGTAAATGCTATAAGGTAGAGCGCTATATTCATATAGAATACTCTCAATTATTCAAATTTTACATGCTTTATTTTAACTCACTCTGTCTGTTGTTGTTGTCGTTGTTGTATCCTCAAATCTAGAAACTCAATTTTTACCCACTTCCTACTGTGGCATCGACTGCAAACTTGGTATACTTAGGTCATACTGATGACCATACTATATTCTATCATTAAACATTTATATACTTTTAAACATTCTTTTTGTAGATGTTATGTTTCGGCTCGGGTCTAATTGTCCACGCTCAACTGACGTTGGCTGTAATTGGCCACGGCCCCTTACGTCGTGCCAAGCATTGCGGCCACTTCCTGGAGTCGTGGAGTTCTGCCATTACTCGTACATTTAATAAAAGCGTGTTTTTAATAAAGTTGTTTTAAATATTACTTGTTAAATGGAGGCCACGGACTGCGCCACGGAGCTTCTAGCGGTAAACAAGGCGCCGTGTTTACCGGGTAATACTTCGCGCTTCCTTTACCCTACCGGGTAATTCTTCCGAACTACCTTTACCCTTTAACTCTTGACC
>MU249753.1:0-71597 GCA_018977245.1 Lethenteron camtschaticum | reverse complement strand
TTACCGCTTGGCATGTCGACATCTTTACCCTTTAACCCGCTAAAAAGGGTAAATTACCTTCCCTTGCCGAGTCCTAGCCGTAGCCATGGCGTCAACATTGGGGGGGCAAATCTTCTAGGGGGTTCTGGAGTCCCCCCTCCCCGGATGGACTTTGTCTGTATTTGTAACAATAATGTCTCATAGTGTATTGTATTGCATTGCTCTGTTTTTATTTTTTTTAACATTTTCTTGTTTCATTGTATGGAACAGCAGAGATCAGGGATGAATCAAGTACAACCACAACCACAACCATCTAAACAAACATCTATTTTATAGCGCTATATTGGGGGGGGCATTTTGATCATCTTTGAGTGTTGAGGGGGGTGGTTGAGAAATGTGACGTCACATCAAAATGCTCAACTTTAAATAACTGTAGAGAACGCGTTCTACGTAATTAAATATACTTTTTAGACTTTTTAATGTTTTCTCCTACAACATCAGAGTGCAACGCCACGTTAAAAACGCACTACAATGACAATAGTTTAAAGCGATTTGAAGCGTGTTTTTTTTTGGGGGGGGGGCTGACGAACGAGCTTGAAAAGGGGATAAAGGGGATGAGGATGCGTTGGGGGTAAGAGACCCCGTTACCTGAGGCTCGCCGTGCTCTACTTTTACTGTCCCCAGCGGCAGGGGTAGTAGCAGCAGCAGCAGCAGCAGCCATGCTAGAGAGGTTTAACCCCCTCATTTTGTTGATATATTTGTTGATATATTGACCTGGTGGGGTGTATAAACATAGCACACAACACACGACACAGCAGCACGCACGAGTCTCAAAGTCGAGCAAGCATCGTGTCACACAGCAGCAGCAGCAGCACACACGACTCTTGAAGTATAGCAGGCAGCATAGCACGCGTCACGCAAGATTCAAAGTAGTGCGCCGCATAGGAGACACCAGCTGACAGCTCGTACATTCAAAGTGCAGCAGACAACACAGCACTCATCACTCAACACTCAAAGTACAGCACTCATAGCAGCACACGCACAGCTACCCGAGGTAGCAGCATCAGCTGTTGCTGCTGCTGTTGCCCCGCGCTCAGACAAAGGCAGTGGGCACCGTCACCTGTGAGTGCCCGAGGTAACCGGGGCCGGCTATGGCGTCTCCCCTCTGCTCCCCCTCTGCCCCCAGGACAGACGATCGCCTCCATCGCGAGTAGGAGCGGCCCCGCGTCTCCCCTCCTACCCCCCCCGTGCACCCCCCTTCCTTCTCCCTCCCCCACACTCGATCCGTCCCCTACCCCCACTCCTACCCCCACCCCTACCCCCACTCCTACCCCACCCCTACCCCACCCCTACCCCACCCCTACCCCCACCCCTACCCCCACCCCTACCCCCCCTACCCCCACTCCTACCCCACCCCTACCCCCACCCCTACCCCCACCCTACACTCCTACCCCACTCCTACCCCACCCCTACCCCCACCCCTACCCCCACTCCTACCCCCACCCCTCCCCCTACCCCCACCCCTACCCCTACCCCCACCCCTACCCCCACCCCTACCCCCACCCCTACCCACTCCTCCCCCACCCCTACCCCCACCCCCCCCCCACCCCTGACCCCCCCCCCCCCCCCCCCCCCCCCCCCCCCCCCCCCCCACTCCTACCCCACTCCTACCCCACCCCTACTCCTACCCCCACTCCTACCCCCACTCCTACCCCACTCCTCCTCCGACCCCATGAACCCCCCTTCCTTCTCCCCCACCTCCCCACTCGTGCCCCCCCCCCTCTTTCCCGTCCCGCGAGGGGCAGCAACCCCCCACCTCAACCCCACCCCCCACATCGCATTCATCACCATCGTCATCGTCATCATCATCACTGCCATCATCACCGTCATCATCATCACTGCCATCATCATCATCATCACTGCCATCATCACTGCCATCATCATCACCATCATCACCATCATCACTGCCATCATCATCACCATCATCACCATCATCACCGTCATCACCATCATCATCACTGCCATCATCACCGTCATCATCACTGCCATCACCATCATCATCACTGCCATTCCCATCACTGCCATCATCATCATCATCACCATCATCATCACTGCCATCATCATCATCATCACTGCCATCACCATCATCATCACTGCCATCATCACTGCCATCATCATCACCATCATCACTGCCATCATCATCACCATCATCACTGCCATCATCACCGTCATCATCACCATCATCACCATCATCATCACTGCCATCATCACCGTCATCATCACTGCCATCACCATCATCACTGCCATTATCACCGTCATCATCACTGCCATCACCATCATCACCATCATCATCACTGCCATCATCACCGTCATCATCACTGCCATCACCATCATCATCACTGCCATCATCATCACCATCATCACTGCCATCATCATCACCATCATCACTGCCATCATCACCGTCATCACCATCATCATCACTGCCATCATCACTGCCATCACCATCATCATCACTGCCATCATCACTGCCATCATCATCACCATCATCACTGCCATCATCACCGTCATCATCATCACTGCCATCATCATCATCATCACTGCCATCACCATCATCATCATCACTGCCATCATCATCACTGCCATCATCATCACTGCCATCATCATCACCATCATCATCACTGCCATCACCATCATCATCACTGCCATCATCATCACCATCATCATCACTGCCATCACAGCCGCACACACCTCGCCTCGCCCATTGAATGTAACGCAAACAGCATCATCATCAACGGAGTTACGAAACGGCGGTAAAACAAACAAAAGGCGGGAAATGAACGACTGTATTTCCATCGCTACTGCCGTCACCAACATCAACCCATCACCAGAATCGCTACGTTTATCACAGCCGTCACCATCATCATCACCAACATCATCCCCATCAACAACATCAACCCCCATCATCATCCCCATCAACAACATCACCCCCATCATCATCCCATCACCACCACGACCATCATCATCAAAACACCACCATCGCTACCACCACCACCATCACACCATCACCAACATCATCATCAAAAGCATCAACCAGCATCACCACCATCGCTACTACCACCACCATCACCACCATCACCATCACCACCATCATCATCAACCACCATCGCTACCACCATCGACATCGCCTGCCAACGTCCTTCAATCAAACGCGACAGCTGCTCCCCCTCCCCCTCCCCAGCAGCAGCAGCTGTGAGCGCGCTCAGCAGCAGCAGCTGCAGCTGTGAGCGCTCACAGCTGCTGCTGCTGCTGTGAGCGCGCTCAGTAGCTGCAGCAGCAGCGCAGCGCTGTCACTCACTCGTCGCCACCACGCGGGGCTCGAGACGACTGACGCGCCACTCATCATCTAGACTCCTAGCGGGTTGTTTGGGTAAAGTCGCGTAGGTTAAACAGAAGGAGGCTTGTGTTGCCTCCGAAACGTCGTGATTTTTATTTTACTTTTATTAATGAAAAATGTTTTTAGCTACGCGACTTTACCGAAAAAACCGAACAAAACGCAGTCACGAAAGCTTAAAATCAAGAAGCGATGTGTCTACTCACGTCGACGACGGGAGAGTTGATGACTCGGGAGCTGATTGCAGAACACCTGAAAGCACTGAGACTATGAATCTTGCAGTCACGAAAGCCTCAACTCTAGAAAGCACTGAGAGTATGAATCTTGCAGTCACGAAAGCCTCAACTCTAGAAAGCACTGAGAGTATGAATCTTGCAGTCACGAAAGCCTCAAATGTAGAAAGAAGCTGAACTCTTGCCTCCCGTGCCGCTCCTTATCTACCCGTCGCCTCACACGGGGCCACGCCCCCTGGCCAATCACAGCGCTCCACTCGCGCTGGTTTCACGCGGTTTGAACCGCCCGGAGAGACGAGACGTCGTCGCGCCGAGCAGTGGGCCGAGCTGCCATTTCCCGCCAAATAAACAGCGGGAAAAATGAGCTCCTTAGTCACTCAGTTTAACCGCCTTTTTGTGTATTGGACGCCGTATTTCCCGCCTGTCTGCCTTTTCGATATGGGAATGTTTTTCATTGTGATGGTGATGATGGTGGTGGTGATGTTGATGATGATGGTGGTGATGGTGGTGATGATGATGGTGGTGATGATGATGATGTTTGCGGCTATTTGCCAACATCACTTGCCCCGACTGTCAAATTTTTTTATGGTCCACACGCCCCCCCACCACACCCACCCACCACTCCTCCCCCCACACACCCACCCACCACTCCTCCCCCCACCACACCCACCACACCCACCCACCACTCCTCCCCCACACGCCCCCCCCACCACACTCCCCCACCACACTCCCCACCACTCCTCCCCCCACCACACCACCCACCACTCCTCCCCCCACCACACACCACCACTCCTCCCCCACCACACCCCACCCACCACCCCCCCCCCCACACCCCCCCCCACACTCCCCCCCCCCCCACCACTCCCCCCCACCACACCCCCCACCACTCCTCCCCCACCACACCCACCCACCACTCCTCCCCCACCACACCCCACCACACCCACCCACCACTCCCCCCCGCCACACTCCCCCCCACCACATCCCCCCACCACACCCCCCACCACACTACCCCCCTCCACACTCCTCCCCCACCACACCCCCACCACACTCCCCCCACCACACCCCCCCNACCACATCCCCCACCACACCCCCCACCACATCCCCCCAACACACCCCCCACCACATCCCCCCCCACCACACCCCCACCACATCCCCCCCACCACATCCCCCACCACACTCCCCCCACCACATCCTCCCCCACCACACCCCCACCACANTCCCCCACCACACCCCCCCCACCACATCCCCCACCACACCCCCCNACCACATCCCCCCACCACACCCCNACCACATCCCCCCCACACCCCCCACCACATACCCCCCCACCACATCCACGTCCCCCCACCACACGTCCCCCACCCACCCCCCACCACACTCCCCCACCACCCCCCCCCACCACATCCTCCCCCACACCCCCCNACCACACTCCCCCACCACACTCCCCCACCACACCCCCCACCACACTACCCCCCACCACACTCCTCCCCCACCACACTCCCCCCCACACACACCCCCACCACACCCCCCACCACACTACCCCCCACCACACTCCTCCCCCACCACACCCCACCACACTCCCCCACCACACCCCCCNACCACACTCCCCCACCACACCCCACCACACTCCCCCACCACACCCCCCACCACACCCCCACCACACCCCCCCACCACACTCCCCCCACCACACACCCCCACCATTTCCCACTGGTACACTGTAGATGATGAACGCATTTGTCTCATCTGCTGCTGCTATTTTGGGAGCTATGAGGCAAATCAAAGTCCGATTCTTCATCGTACTATGGCCCACACATTTCAGGCCTTTGCTTGAAGCCTGGCATCACTTGCTAGACTTCACTCAAGAGTCTTGTGCTCCAAACCACCTGCAGTGCAGTCGTGTACAATGCACCGCACACATCTTGGGCAAAATTGCACAAGCCTATGAGAACGGATATATTGTGTCCACGCTTCATCAAATGCCAAAAGCTTGCAAAAGTAGCATTTTCCATCAGTGTTAAATTAAAATCATGTTATGATTTGCTTCATGCTCTGCGAAGACTGTACATCATTATGATGAGTGTATGCATATCAATGCAAACTATATATGCACTACAAGTTTTGCAGTTCATGACTCATTGTAGACCAAGTGTTGTTGTGGGACCCCTCTGCGCTGCTTTATTGCAGATTGGTTACATAATATTGTACACACTACACAGCGCGTGTTACAGAAGGGCACGCGACACGATCGCGCAGTACACAGCACACGTGTGTACACACACGTGTGCTGTGTACACACGTGTGTGTACACACGTGTGTACACAGCACGCCGCCGTCTTACAGAGCCAACACCCTCGTACGCAACACACGTACGTGCAGAACACGTGCGCACACGGCAGAGAGCCGCCTTGCACCCCAAGTGACACGTGGACACGCTGCACGAAGCGGGCTGCGGACACGGGCGCACAAAGCGCGCACGAAACGTACACGGCGCACGGCCGAGTACGCATCGTGTACAACACAAAATGAACCCACGCACACAACATCCTCACTGTGCATCACGTACCCAGCACGTGTACAACACAATCAGTACGCACAAGAACAAAATCACGCAGACGATCAATGCACGCGTACACAACGCGCTCACGTACGTAAACACCCATGCGCACACCGGTACAAAACTCAGCCCATGAACACAGCACACATGAACGCAACACGCACATACAAAGTGTGTGTGTGTACACAGAATACATGTACTCAACACACCCACGTAGACGCCGCACGTACAACACGCGCACAACACGTGCACACACAAGACACGTGCACAGCACATGCGCACACCGCGCACAACACACATTCACGATACACATGTACACACCCACGTGCACAGCACACGGATACAGCACTCGTGCACACACAAGACACGCTGGTAACCCTCAATATTCAATGCAATTATCATTTTAAAAAAGCATCCAAAATATTAAACACATACACACGAGTTTAACACGTAGGATTTCGGGACCAATATCATCCATAATAGAGGTTGTTAGGTTAGATCGCTGAAGTATATACATGTGTATTGAAAATTAAACATTAAATAGGGGCGCGGCTCTGTCTGCTCAGTGGCACTGTTTTCATTCATTGTAGTTCGCTTAATAATTAATTAAAGCAGATACACATTACGATCTCCTCTCAGACACGCACTCACCCACCAATTGTCTCAGACAGTTCGTTACGAATTTAATCTATTGACATATGCTTCACCTTTGGGGTATAATAATAAGTGCTTTTCATGCCCTTCATATGAATATTGTTGCAAGCCTGTTTTACAACTTTGCCTGTCGCCGAATGGGCTAGGCATGCGGTGGCACTATCGCTTGGTCGATGATGGTGGTGATGGTGGTGATGGTGGTGGTGATGGTGGTGGTGGTGATGGTGGTGGTGATGGTGATGGTGGTGATGGTGGTGGTGATGGTGGTGGTGGTGGTGGTGATGGTGGTGATGGTGGTGTGATGGTGGTGGTGATGCTGGTGGTGATGGTGGTGATGGTGGTGATGGTGGTGGTGATGGTGGTGATGGTGGTGATGGTGGTGNGTGATGGTGGTGGTGATGATGGTGGTGGTGATGATGGTGGTGATGGTGGTGATGGTGGTGATGGTGGTGGTGATGATGGTGGTGGTGGTGATGGTGGTGGTGGTGATGATGGTGATGGTGGTGGTGATGGTGGTGGTGATGATGGTGGTGGTGATGGTGGTGGTGGTGGTGGTGATGGTGGTGGTGATGGTGGTGGTGGGGATGATGGTGGTGGTGGTGATGATGGTGATGATGGTGGTGGTGGTGATGATGGTGGTGATGGTGGTAATGGTGATGGTGGTGATGGTGGTGGTGATTGATTGACCGTGGGACAAATGTTATAGCGGTGTCATAATCGTTTATAAAAGGAGGTTTTAAAAGTTGTAACACATTAAACAAAAATTGAATGGAGGTGAGAATTGGTAGCTCGGATAGGCGAGCAATGCCCCGTCAGAGTGGAATTGGTAGAGCGGATAAGGGCCACAGTTTGATTTGCACCGCTTAACTAATTGTGTGTGTCTAGGTGTGTGTGTGTACGTGTGTGTGTGTGTGTACGTGTGTGTATGTGTGTACGTGTGTGTATGTACGTGTGTGTGTGTACGTGTGTGTGTGNATGTGTGTGNAGTGTGTGTGTACGTGTGTATGTGNACTGTGTGTACGTGTGTGTGTACGTGTGTAGTGTGTGTATGTGTGTACGTGTGTGTGTATGTGTGTACGTGTGTGTGTGTGTACGCGTGTGTGTGCGTGTGTGTGTGNACTGTGTGTGTACGTGTGTGTGTACGTGTGTGTACGTGTGTGTGTACGTGTGTGTGTGTATGTGTGTGNACGTGTGTGTGTGNACGTGTGTGTACGTGTGTGTGTGTGTACGTGTGTGTACGTGTGTGTGTGTGTGNGTGTGTGTGTGTACGTGTGTGTATGTGTATGTGTGTGTGTGTGTACGTGTGTGTTGTGTGTGTGTANGTGTGTGTGTGCGTGTGTGTGTACGTGTGTGTGTACGTGTGTGTGTGTACGTGTGTGTGTGTGTGTACAGGTGGTGAATCAGGTGAGTGGTCAGTGCAGGTAACCTGGTGGGTGTGGTTACCACTGCTAAGGAAGGGTGGTTATCACTGCTAAGGAAGGGTGGTTACCACTGCTAAGGAAGGGTGGTTATCACTGTTAAGGAAGGGTGGTTACCACTGCTAAGGAAGAGTGGTTACCACTGCTAAGGAAGGGTGGTTACCACTGCTAAGGAAGGGTGGTTACCACTGCTAAGGAAGGGTGGTTACCACTGCTAAGGAAGGGTGGTTACCACTGCTAAGGAAGGGTGGTTCTCGCGGCATCGTGGATGTTGATGTTGGTGGTGCTCCGTACCAACGAGAGAGAGGCTCTAGTGACGGGCCGGATGGCCGCGCCTCTACCCCAGCACCACCCAACCCGTCAGCTGCTGCCCGTGCTGCTGCTGCTGCTGCCCCGTGCTGCTGCTGCTGCCCCGTGCTGCTGCTGCTGCCCCGTGCTGCTGCTGCTGCTGCCCCGTGCTGCTGCTGCTGCTGCCCNGTGCTGCTGCTGCTGCTGCCCGTGCTGCTGCTGCTGCCCCGTGCTGCTGCTGCTGCTGCCCCGTGCTGCTGCTGCTGCTGCCCGTGCTGCTGCTGCTGCCCGTGCTGCTGCTGCTGCCCGTGCTGCTGCTGCTGCCCCGTGCTGCTGCTGCTGCCCGTGCTGCTGCTGCTGCCCGTGCTGCTGCTGCTGCCCCGCGTGCTGCTGCTGCTGCCCACGTGAGTTGCCTCTCCTCCCCGGCAGTCTGTGCAGACTGTGCGTGTGTCTGTGTACAGCTGGGGGAGCGGCGGTGCAGCGGTTAGCGCTACGCCGCGCTACGAACCCGGCGACACGGGTTCGATTCCCGCTCACGGCCAACACCGGTGACGATTATCTGAACCGGTCCCGGGCCTCCCCTAGGTCGACTCAGCCTCAAAATGAGTACCTGGTGTAGCGGCGGTGTGGAGTATACATCGCTAGCACTGGGGGAGAGACCAAGGCGGTCGGGCGTGGTGCTGGCCACCCACCCCTCGTGTGCTGTGCCGGCCTTCATAGGTGCTGCTACTTGCTACTAACAGCACTTGCCCCTACAGCCTGCTAGAGGCTACCTGGGGTGGCTTTGTCTGTGCGTGGTGTGTGTAGTACATAGACACTGCTGCTGCTACTCGCTACTAACAGCACTTGCCCCTACAGCCCTGCTAGAGGCTACCTGGGGTAGCTTTGTGCGTGGTGTGTGTAGTTCATAAACACTGCTGCTGCTACTCGCTACTAATAACACTTGCCCCTACAGCCCTGCTAGAGGCTACCTGGGGTAGCTTTGTCTGTGCGTGGTGTGTGTAGTTTTAGACTGATTTCAGGGTGCTGATTCCAAATCTGATCTCAGATTTGCTCTATCACATCTCATTTTTATGCTATCGGCATACCCCATTTTCATTGATTTTACTAGACATTAACTCTGTCACTTATGATTGCAAGTTGTTGCGAGTCAGTGACTGCTTTAGTGTTAAAATATGGTGCTGTATTTTTAGGATAGTGTGTTTACAATATCATTTTATGTAGATATCCACATTTATTTAATTTTTTTTCCGCAGTTTTTATTGAAAATGCAATATTTGATATCTCAAAAACCTGACGTGATAGACAAAAACTGATGCTGGGTTAATCATTCATTGGGGTCCTTCTCTCTGGCTGGGTTAATCATTCATTGGGGTCCTTCTCTCTGGCTGGGTTAATCATTCATTGGGGTCCTTCTCTCTGGCTGGGGTTAGACTGCAGCAGCAGCAATAGCAGTTGGTGTAGCATCCATGTTCTTACACAACACTCCACTCACTCTGAAACACTCCACTCACCCTTCCACACGCCACTCCACTCTCTCTCACCGCCTTCTCTCTCACCGCCTCGTCTCTCTCGCGGGAAAAGAGTGTCGGTGAATCGAAGCGATTCCCCCGCCGCCACGATCCACACCCCACCAGCACCATTACCTCCATGGGAGTCGTCTCCGCGCTCCTGCACAGCGGCAGCGGCGGCGGCGGCGGCGGNAGCGGCGGCAACAGCGGCAGCAGCGGCAGCAGCGGCAGGCATCTGGGGTCCCTCCTCGCCGTCTGCATCGCCGCCACCGCCGCCGTCTTAGCGGTGGGGGCCGCTCACGAAGGTGACGAGACGGGGGGGGGGGAGAGCTCAAGCATCGCTCTGTGCCAGCTCCGCGTCTTTCTCTCTCCCCTCTCTCCCGTCGCTTCAAGTCGTGAGGACCGCGCGCGTGGCCGTGACGCCCATCGTGATGGTGACGGAGCACGTGGCGAGAGAGAGGAGAGAGACACCGCCAACTTCTGTATATACAGCAGCAGCAGCAGGCATCGTCAGGGTCGGGATCGAACCCACGACCTCCTGTAGACCAGGCGAGGTAGTCGACATCTCATAGCCACCGTGATGATGATGATGAGAGAGACGCAGACTCCAAATATACAGCAGCAGGCATCGTCAGGGTCGGGATCGAACTCACAACCTCCTGTAGACCAGGCGAGGTAGTTAACATCTCATAGCCACCGTGATGATGAGAGAGAGACGCAGACTCCAAATATACAGCAGCCGTCAGGGTCGGGATCGAACCACAACCTCCTGTAGACCAGGCAAGGTAGTTAACATCTCATAGCCACCGTGGTGATGAGAGAGAGAGACGCAGACTCCAAGTACAATAGACTTGGGTGCGGCTATGAGCGAATACTTGGAAATAGTTTGAAGGTATTTGAAGTCGTTGATTGTGTTTCAGCTTTAGTGTTTTAGGTGGTCACTGTGAGTGACGCTTGAAGGATCATGTCTTGACCATGTGGAGAAGCACTCGTGAACTGGGGAACTAGTGTGTGTGCACGTGTGTACGTGTGTGTACGTGTGTTCACGTGTGTACGTGTGTGTGTTCACGTGTGTGTACGTGTGTGTTCACGTGTGTGTGAGTTGTGTGTGCACGCGTGTGTGTTCACGTGTGTGTTCAAGTGTGTGTGTCACGTGTATGTGTGTGTGTTCACGTGCGTGTACGTGTGTTCACGTGTGAGTGTGTTCACGTGTGTGTGTACGTGAGTGTGTGTACGTGTGTGAGTGTACGTGTGTGAGTGTACGTGAGTGTGTACGTGTGTGTACATATGTGTGTGTACGTGTGTGTGTACATGTGTGTGTTCACATGTGTGTACGTGTGTGTGTTCACGTGTGAGTGTGTTCACGTGTATGTGTGTATGTGTGAGTGTTTACGTGTGTGTGTTCACGTGTGTAAACATCGCCACTGGGGAGACAAAGGCGGTCGGGCGTGGTGCTGGCCACCTACCCCTCGTGTGCCGTTTCGGCCTTCATAGGTGCTCGTTAACAGCACTTGCTCCTACAGTCTGTTAAGGCTACACGGGGGATCTTTGTTTACGTGTGTGTTCACGTGTGTGTGTTCAAGTGTGTGTTCACGTGTGTGTTCAAGTGTGTGTGTACGTGTGTTCACGTGTGTGTGTACATGTGTGTGTGTACGTGTGTGTTCACGTGTGTGTACATGTGTGTGTGTACGTGTGTTCACGTGTATGTGTACGTGCGTGTTCACGTGTGTCACGTGTGTTCACGTGTATGTGTACGTGTGTGTTCACGTGTGCACGTGTATTCACGTGTGTACGTGTTCACGTGTGTGTGTACGTGTGTGGGTGTTCACGTGTGTGTGTTCACGTGTGTGTGTACGTGTGTTCACGTGTGTACGCGCGTGTGTGTTCACGCGTGTGTTCACGTGTGAGGGTGTTCACGTGTGTGTGAGTGTACGGGTGTGTGTGTACGGGTGTGAGTGTACGTGTGTTCACGTGTGTGTATACGTGTGTGTGCACGTGAGTGAGTGTACGTGAGTGTGCGTGTGTGTGTACGTGTGAGTGTACGTGTGATTTTGTGTGTACGTGTGTGTACGTGTGTGTGCACGTGTGTGAGTGTACGTGTGTGAGTGTACGTGTGTTCACGTGTGTCTGTACGTGTGTGTGTACGTGTGTTCACGTGTGTGTACGTGTGTGTGAGTGTACGTGTGTGTGTGAGTGTACGTGTGTGTGTACGTGTGTGTGTTCATGTGTGTGAGTGGCGGTGTGAGTGGTGACGGTGTGAGTGGCGAGTGGCGGTGTGAGTGGTGAGTGAGTGGTGAGTGAGTGGTGAGTGGCGGTGTGAGTGGCGAGTGGCGGTGTGAGTGGTGAGTGGTGAGTGGCGGTGTGAGTGGTGAGTGAGTGGCGAGTGGCGTGTGAGTGGTGAGTGAGTGGTGAGTGGCGGTGTGAGTGGTGAGTGACGGTGTGAGTGGTGAGTGAGTGGTGAGTGAGTGGTGGTGTGAGTGGTGAGTCGGTGTGAGTGGTGGTGTGAGTGGTGAGTGGCGGTGTGAGTGGTGTGAGTGGTGAGTGAGTGGTGAGTGGCGGTGTGAGTGGTGTGAGTGGTGAGTGAGTGGTGAGTGGCGGTGTGAGTGGCGAGTGGTGGTGTGAGTGGTGAGTGAGTGGTGAGTGGCGGTGTGAGTGGTGTGAGTGGTGAGTGGCGGTGAGTGGTGAGTGGTGAGTGGTGAGTGAGTGGTGAGTGGCAGTGAGTGAGTGGTGAGTGGTAAGTAACGTATCTCTCCACCTGCCCCCGCCCCCAAGTGCGCACGACCACGGGGTCTGGTGGCCCCCTCGCTGGAGCCGCATGTCCGGCTCGCTGTCCAGGCCGCTGTGGGTGGTGCCCAGCGGCAGCAGCGTCAAGCTGCGCTGCCTCGCCACCGGAGTGCCCACGCCCTCCGTGGCGTGGCACCACGACGGAGGGCGCCTCCACGGCGGGGAGGAGCGGCGCCTCGGGGCCTTCCGGGTGAGCGGGCCGGGTGAGCGGGGCTGGGTGAGCGGGCTGAGTGAGCGGGGTTGGGTGAGCGGGCCGGGTGAGCGGGGCCGGGTGAGCGGGCCGGGTGAGCGGGCCGGGTGAGCGGGCCGGGTGAGCGGGCCGGGTGAGCGGGCCGGGTGAGCGGGCTGGGTGAGCGGGGGCTGGGTGAGCGGGGTCAGTGAGCGGGGCTGGGTGAGCGGGGCCAGGTGAGCGGGTTGGGCTTCACATTCATATTCTTAGGTTTTTTCGGTAAAGTCACTGTGTAGGTAAAACATTAATATTAATAAAAGTAAAATAAAATTAAATAAAAATCACGACGTTTCGGAGGCAACACAAGCTTCCCAAACGTCGTGATTTTTATTTTATTATTTAACTTTTATTAATTTAAATTTTTTTACCTACGTGACTTTACCGAAAAAAACTAAGAATATGAATCCTTGCAGTCACGAAAGCTTCAAATCTAGAATTATGGGTTTCACATCTTGACACAAACTTTTGGCGTCGTCTGGTCCAACACCAGGGTGAGACTGGGCTCTAAGAAAAGCTGTTTCGGGTGTGGACCAATCAACTTCAAGGACAGTGCATATCATCATCATCAGAGCTGTTTCTTTTTGTTTGCATTTTGACTGCTTGTGTTGTGTATTATTGCAAACATGATGCCTTGTATAAAGGTGTCAGTTTTTGTACCAGTTGAAAGGGTAAAAACCTATTACTTTATTTTGCCACTGGCAAAGGAGATGTCTCATAGTACAAACTGTTTGATGGCCGGGTGAAAGGGTGGACGGCCTCTTGTTATATTTGTCACGCCGTCCAGGAAGCAGCCACGAGCTGCTAGACATGGTCCTGGGAGTGACATTGTCTGGTCCGACACTTTGGTGTGGACCAAGCAGTGTGTAAGACAATGGCGATGTGTGTGTGTAATGTGTTGTTGTTGTGCTGTTGAAGCTGAGGATCAAGGACTGGACGCTGATGCTGGACAGCGTGGTGCCCTCTGACGCGGGCAACTACAGCTGTGTGGTCAGCAACCAGCACGGCTCCATCCAGCACTCGTACCAGCTCGTCGTCATCGGTGACCCCCCTCCACTCTCCCCCCTCCACTCTCCCCCTCCCTCTTCCCCTCCCCTCCCCCCTCTCCCTATCATCTCCCCCTCCCCTTTTTTTCTCTTTTTTTCTACGATCAGTGGAAACAAGAAGATGCTCGGTGTAGTCGGCACTTTGCTTCGTTCATCATTTCGTAATTTTTTTGCCTCTCCCCCTCCCCCCCCTCCCGGCGTGCAGAGCGTGGCCAGCCCCAGCGGCCGTCGCTGCAGGACGGCCTCCGGCAAACGTGACGGCGGCGGTCGGAGCGACGTGGAGCTCCGCTGCGTCGTCCTGCAGAGCGCTGGCGGCAGCAGTCAGCAGCAGCTGCACCACCACGTGCAGTGGCTCAAGCACGTGGAGGTGAATGGCAGCCTCGAAGCACCCAATGGCTCACCCTACGTGCACATCCTCACGGTGAGCGGGCGAGGCACGGGGCACCCACCCACTCACCCACCTACTCACCCACCAACTCACCCACTCACCCACCACTCACCCACTAACTCACTCACTCACCCACTCACCCACCACTAACTCACCCACCAACTCACCACCAACTCACCCACTCACTCACCCACTCACTCACCCACCCACTAACTCACCACTCACCACCGCCACTCACCACCCACTCACCACTCACTCACCCACTCACTCACCCACCCANTCACCCACTCACCCTCCACTCACTCACTCACTCACCCACCTACTCACCTACTCACCCACTCACTCACCCACTCACTCACCCACCCACCACTCACCACACTCACTCACCACCACCCACCACTCACTCACCACCACTCACCCACCACCCACTCATCCACTCATTCACCACCCATTCACCCACCCACTCACTCACACCCAGTACCCACCCACTTACTCACCCACCACCCACCCACTCACCCAACCACTCACTCACTTACCCAGTCACCCACCCACTTACTCACCCACCCACCAACCACTCACTCACCCATCTCACCACCACTCACTCACCCACCCACCACTCACCCGAACCACTCACTCACCCATCTACTCACCACTCACTCACTCACCCACCCACCAAACTCAGCGGAGGCTGACGTCACCCTCTAAACAACAGGACCCAGAAGCCACCGCTTCACCGGGTACTTACTGCTGGTACCTAATAAATAAATAAAGTTGAAACTTGTTCACGTGACAATGAATCTTACTCGGGCCATGTCGGGTGGTGGCGAGTTCAACGACACAACGCTTACATGCGACGCTCCAACCCAAATCAACCCTCCCCGCACAGCAGCCTGCATTGTGGGTATACAAACAAGATGCTGATTCGCTCGCTCTCTCTGCGCCGCCCGCCGTGTCGTCTCAAAACGGTGGGCGTGGAGGTGACGGACGTCGAGACGGACGTGCTGTACCTGCGCAACGTCAGCACGGACGACTCGGGCCGCTACACCTGCCTGGCGGGCAACGCCGCGGGGTTCGCTCACCGCTCCGCGTGGCTCCTCGTCGTGCCGGGCGAGACGCCGCTGGTAAGATGTCGACTGCCTCGCCTGCTCTGCAGGAGGCCGTGGGTTCGATCCCGACCCTGACGACGCCTGCTGCTGTATATTTGGAGTCTGCGTCTCTCTCTCTCGTCATCATCACGGTGGCTAGGAGATGTTGACTACCTCGCCTGGTCTGCAGGAGGTCGTGGGTTCGATCCCGACCCTGACGATGCCTGCTGCTGCTGCTATATTTGGAGTCTGCGTGTCTCTCTCATCATCATCACGGTGGCTAGGAGATGTTGACTACCTCGCCTGGTCTGCAGGAGGTCGTGGGTTCGATCCCTAACCAGATGCCTGCTGCTGCTGTATATTTGGAGTCTTCGCCTTTCTCTCTCTCTTCTATCATCATCACGGTGGCTATGAGATGTTAACTACCTCGCCTGGTGTACAGGAGGTCGTGGGTTCGATCCTGACCCTGACGATGCCTGCTGCTGCTGCTGTATATGTGGAGTCTGCGTCTCTCTCTCATCATCACGGTGGCTATGTGTTGACTACCTCGCCTGGTCTCCCTGTGACAGTGGACGCCGCCCTGGCTGCTCCTTGAGAGTGGGCGGCGTTTCTTGCGCCGCCGGCCTCCTTCTGCTGATCGCCATCAGCGCCGTCACCTGCTCACGCGCAGGAGGAGGGGTCGACCAGCGGAGAGGGGGAGATGCAGGTGCAGTTGAGGTGGTGGTGGAGGTGGTGGTGGTAGCGGTGGTGGTGGAGNTGGTAGCGGTGGTGGTGGTTGGCGGTGGAGGTGGTGGAGATGGTGGTGGTAGTGGTGGTGGTGGAGGTAGCGGTGGTGGTGCGGTGGAGGTGGTGTTGGTAGCGGTGGTGGTGGCGGTGGTGGAGGTGGTAGTGGTGGAGGTGGTGGTGGTAGCGGTGGTGGTGGCGGTGGTGGCGGTGGTGGTGGAGGTGGTGGTGGCGGTGGTAGTGATGGAGGTGGTGGTGGAGGTGGTGGTAGCGGTGGTAGCGGTGGTGATGGTGGTTGTGGTGGAGGTGGTGGTGGCGGTGATGGTGGCGGTGATGGTGGTGGTGGTGGCGGTGATGGTGGCGGTGGTGGTGGTGCTGGCTAGAGGCGCTCCGCCCCGACCGCTCTGTGTAGTCGACATGGCGGTGGTCTGGGTGGGGAGCGGTGGCGCAGCGGTTAGCGCTTCAACTCCCCATCGTGGGTGTGGTGCCGCCCAGGTGCTGTCCGCGCTGAGCGGCGTGGAGCTGTCGGGGGTGACGGGGCCGTGCGACCGCTGGGAGTTTCCTCGGGAACGGTTCGTCATCATCGTTGTTGTTGTTGTCATTGTTGTTGTTGTCGTCATCATCGTTGTTGTTGTGTATATGTTTGTGTGTGTCTGTGTATGTCTGTGTGTCTGTGTATATGTGTGTATATGTCTGTGTGTCTGTGTATATGTCTGTGTATATGTCTGTGTGTCTGTGTATATGTGTGTGTGTCTGTGTATATGTCTGTGTCTCTGTGTATATGTCTGTGTCTGTGTATATGTGTGTGTCTGTGAATGTCTGTGTGTCTGTGTATATGTGTGTATATGTGTGTGTGTGTGTATATGTGTGTGTGTCTGTGTATATGTGTCTGTGTATATGTGTGTGTGTCTGTGTATGTGTGTGTGTCTGTGTGTGTGTGTGGAGTGGTGGCGTAGTGGATAGCGCTACGCCGCGCTACGAACCCGGCGACCAAAGTTCGATTCCCGCTCACGGCCAACACCAGTGACGGTTATCTGAACCGGTCCCGGGCCTCACCTAGGTCGACTCAGCCTAAAATGAGTACCTGGTGCGATGTGTAAACATCACCACTAGGGAGACAAAGGTGGTGTTGGCCACCCACCCCTCGTGTGCCGTGCCGGCCTTCATAGGTGCTCGCTAACAGCACTTGCCTCTACAGTCTGTTAAGGCTATACGGGAAATCTTTATCTTTGTCTGTGTGTCTGTGTGTGTGTCTGTGTGTGTGTGTGTCTGTGTATCTGTGTGTGTGTCTGTGTATCTGTGTGTGTGTCTGTGTATCTGTGTGTCTGTGTGTCTGTATCTGTGTGTGTCTGTGTGTGTGTGTAGGCTCACTCTGGGCGAGCCGCTGGGTGAGGGTTGTTTTGGCCGCGTGCTGCTGGCCGAGGCGCTGGCATGGAGCCGTCACGGCCTCACCGCAGCATCCGCGTCGCCGTCAAGATGCTGAAGGGTGACGCCCACGGGGTTCTAGAACTAGGAGTTTGTGGGGCGATCGCTACAAGTTTACATTTCGATTTTAAGCTTTCGTGACTGCAGGGATTCATCTTCTTGGTTCTTTCGGTAAAGTCACGTAGAAGGGAAATAATGAAATAATACAAATAAACATAATAAAATACAATTCTCACGACGTTTCGGCCACAACGCAAGCAGCCGTCCTCAGGTGAAGACCAGGTCTGTCGGAAAGACAGACAGTGAAGAACAGGTCTGTGAAGAACAGGTCTGTCTCCCCGACAGACCTGTTCTTCACCTGAGGACGGCTGCTTGCATTGTGGCCGAAACGTCGTGAGAATTGTATTTTATTATGTTTTATTTTATTATTAAATTATGTATTATTATTTNATTATGTTTTATTATTTTATTATTTCCATTCTACGTGGTGACTTTACCGCTAGAAGAGTTTGTTTTTAATTTGCGTCCGGACGTGCGGCGTGCGAGCCCAGCGCACGCCACGGAAGCGGAGACCCACGACCTCCACGCGGAGCTGGAGACCCTCAAGAAGATCGGACGGCACAGCCACCTGGTGAACCTGCTGGGCGCATGCACACGGGGCGGTGAGCGTGGGGGGGGGGGGGGTGTGAGTGTGGGGGGTGGGTGGTGAGTGTGGGGGGTGGTGAGCGTGGGGGGGGTGAGTGTGGGGGGTGGTGAGTGTTGGGGAGTGGTGAGTGTGGGGGGTGGTGAGTGTGGGGGGTGTGTGGGGTGTGGGGTGGTGAGCATGGGGTGTGGTGAGCGTTGGGGGTGGTGAGTGGGGGGTGGTGAGTGTGGGGGTGGTGAGCGTGGGGGGGTGGTGAGTGTGGGGGGTGGTGAGTGTGGGGGGGTGTGGGGGGGTGGTGAGCGTGGGGGGTGGTGAGTGTGGGGGTGGTGAGTGTGGGGGGTGAGTGTGGGGGTGGTGAGTGTGGGGGTGGTGAGTGTGGGGGGGTGGTGAGCGTGGGGGGGTGAGTGTGGGGGTGGTGAGTGTGGGGGGGTGTGGGGGGGGGTGGTGAGCGTGGGGGGGGTGGTGAGTGTGGGGGTGGTGAGCATGGTGAGTGGGGGGGGGTGAATGATGACTATGAACTCTTCACCTTGTGGACTAATTTGGCTTCGCGAGTGATGTTGGCAAAGCCTGAGAGTTGGGTCGTCTTCTTGGTGACTCGGCTTCTAAAGAACCGGGATTGTGATCATTGCACCTCCCCGTCCCCCTCTCTATTTCGAAGCCAATGAAACCAACACGAACTTGTAGACAACTCGAGCAGCAGGCGAGGCCTCCGCTCCGCTGCCTGTGCGGCTCCTCTTCAGAAGCGACCCTGGCCGCCGCCACCGCCACTCACGGCAGCTCAAGCCGCTTTGCTTGACAGCGGCAGCCCAGTGACGTTTGCTGTTGAGAGCGACTTGCCCGCCGCTGCTCACTAGTTTGTATGTCGTCAGGCAAGACCCCCCCCCCGAGCTGCGTTGCTCTTGTTCCGGAAGCCACCTGGCCATCACGGACGATTTCTGGTGGACATTAGTAGCGACGTCGATTCCAAATGTGAAAAGGGGAAAAACCGTAGGACACGGAGGAAATAAAAATCCATCTGGATCGAACGCACGACCTCCTGTGTACCAGGCACGGTAGTTAACATCTCATAGCCACCGTGATGATGATAAAGAGACACACAGACTCCAAATATACAGCAGCAGCAGCAGGCATCGTCAGAGTTGGAATTGAACTCGCGACCTCCTGTAGACCAGGCGAGGTAGTTAACATCGCATAGCCATCGTGATGATGATAAAGAGACACGCAGACTCCACATATACAGCAGCAGCAGCAGGCATCGTCAGAGTTGGAATTGAACTCGCGACCTCCTGTAGACCAGGCGAGATAGTTAACATCTCACTGTGCCCCTCCCCCCCAACTCCCCAGGCCCCTGCTCGTGATCGTTGAGTTTGCGGCCAAGGGGAATCTGCGCGACTTCCTGCGTGCACACCGCACGCCCGGCGCAGAGTGCACGGTGCGTGGCGGCTACGGAGCCGGCGTGGTGCGGTGGTGGTGGCGCGNTGNCGGCGGTGGTGGCGTGGTGGCGGTGGTGGCGGTGGTGGCGGCGACGAGGTGAAGGGCGAAACGCTCTCCATGCTGCAGCTGGTGGCCTTCGCCTGCCAGGTGGCACGCGGCATGGAGTACCTCACCTCTAAGAAGGTGCAGCGACGACACCCACCCGCACGCACATCTACCCACTCAACAACAACATACTCGTCGTTTTCTCAGTAAAGTCACGTAGGTAAAAAATTTAATTAAAATTAATAAAAATAATAAAAATCTTAAATACAAGTTAAGAACTTGCATCTTGGAATCCCTGCCTCACTTGATACAGCAAGTCTGGCTGTGACGGTCCCACCAGATGCCTCCAAAACGTCGTGATTTTTATTTTATTTTTATAAATTTTAATTTCATTTTCTACCTACATGGTGACTTTACCGAAAAAACTAAGAGTATGAATCCTTGCAGTCACGAAAGCTTCAAATCTAGAACAACAACAACAACCGCCATTCACCACTAAGTGGCGGTGACGTCACCACGACGCTTGTGCCAGGCCATGTGCACCTTGAGGCCACGTGAAGTGTCGAGGAGGTCACGGGGCAGACCCAGGTGCCACGGGTCGACTGACTGAGATGACCGAGATGACTGGCTGATGCACCACCTGTGCCCCTACTGTACCAACTGGCTGCGCTTTAGCCACCCGGCGCTCCGCTCGTTGTTGTGAGCGTCACTCCTCTGCCCTTCGTTGTTGTTGGAGGGCGACTGCCTCCAACTGCCCAGTAGCGTCCTTCACGAGCCTCCTCAACAGAGGCCGATCTTGACACCGCTGGTACCAGTCATCGGCAAGTCCACTCAGCTCCACGTCCTCCTGTACCACATCACTCCATCTCTTCTCTAGCCCGTGTTGCGCCCGTTTAGCCCCCTCAATCCGGCCAATTAGGCATGCGGTGGCTGGGCATGCGGGCTACATGGCCCAGCCAACACAGCCTTGCCTACCAGAGGAGCGCACCGATGGGACTTCGTCCAGATCTTTCAAGGATATATGAGCTCCTCACACAATCCAGCCTAGTTAAACCCAGATGGATCGTAGGCAGGCCAGCCTAAATATTTCTAACCGGTGAAGATGCTCCATTAGGGGGTCCACGTTTCGCAAGCGTAGAGGAAGGAGGGAATGGCGGCCGAGAAGACCTGAAGTTTCGTGCGGAGCGACAGACCAGGTAGCTTCCACACAGCGTTACGCAACCGATGAAAAGATCTTGCCGCTCGACTGATTCGGAGTGAGACCTCTGCTGTCAAACGGAGCCGGTCATGAGCACACTGCCCAGGTATGGGAAACTCTCCACTCTCTGCACAACTGCCCACACCAGTTGGGAGTTGTGGGGTGGAGTGTCCGATGGTACAAAATACCCAGGTAGGTGCTTAGTTTTGGTGGGCTGATGGTAAGGCCCCACCTCTTAGTGGCACGCTCCAGTTCCAGCAGCAGTGCCTCCAACTCCTCTTCTGAGTGAGCAGCAATTACCAGATCATCGGCATACATAACGTGGTTGAGCAATAGGGAGCCATCCCTTGACCGCACCGGGCATCGAATAGCCTCCCATTGTATCTGTACCACATGTAAATTCCTCCGGTACAGCTATGAAGGTTTCACGAACTACGTGGTCGAAATAGATGTTACATAATGTGGGAGCCAGAGGACATCCCTGTCGCACCCCAAAGTAAACTTCTGGCCACGTAGTTTTACCCGGGCCTTTACCCGAGCACGAAGAACAACCCAGAGCCAAAGCCTCCTGATGGTATCATAGGCCTTTACCAGGTCAATAAAGCAGAGATGTAGGTCTAGTTGGAATTCCCTACACCTCTGCTGTACCAGACAGACAGAAAATATGGCATCTGTGCAGGACCGCCCTTTCCTGAAACCGAATTGGGGCTCGCAAGCCTCTCCTCAGCGTGTCTAGCAAGGCGATGTTGAATAATCCTTGCCTGGACCTTTCCCGGCACACTGAGGAGTGAGATGCCCCTGTAGTTGTTACAGCTGTGCGGTCCCCTTCTTAAAGAGGGGGACCACCAGGGCATCCTTCCAATCCTGCGGAACCCGTCCAGTGGTCCATACTTTTGTTATGTCATGTAGGGCAGTCTGTGCACAAACGCCACCCTCCCTCAGCATTTCGCTTGGGAGATTATCTCTGCCGGTGCCTGTCCTGGTCTCAGACTCCGGATCGCCTTCAGTACTTCCTCTACAGATGGCACCTCAGCCAGCCACTCACAGGGGGTGACTTCTTCCTCTAATATTTGAGGCACCGCAGCCTCGGCAGGGTTATCCCCACTTTGTGCCATGTTTTCCTGGCTGAGGATTTCCCCTCCCCAGGACCTCACAGAAATGCTCAGCAAATCTGCAAACCTGTTCCTGGGGTCGGAGATTGGATCAACGTTTTTTCCCCTAATGATGCAAATAGGTGTGGCACTGCAGGTTACTTTTTTGATGGAATTAAATAGTGATTTGTGATCGTGAGCCACTCAGGCAGACTCCGTCTCCTCAGCAACCCATGACCATCACCCATCCTTGCAGCGCCTCACGGATCTCCGAACCTCCGAGCGAAGGCTGCGGTAAGCCTCCTCATTCTCTGACATGGGATGCTGTCGACGATTAGAGTGGGCCTGTCGCTTTTTCTCAACTATCCTGAATACCTCCTCTGTCAGCCAGGGTCTCTGGAGAGGTCTGGACCGCGTATCAAAGCACCCATTGCAGCTGCATGAGTCACAGTCCTAAACCTCGCCCATTAACCCTCGACATCAGGAGGAGTTGGGACGATGCCAACCCCATCTGCAAGCAATGATGAAATTCTCGCTTGCAACTTTCATCAGCTGAGACCAGGCCACTTTAGGTTGGAAGGGGGTCCTGGGTGTACACCCACCACCGGAGTGGAAGAATGGCAGGCGCATCTTACAGATGACTAGTCGATGGTCAGAGGGCAGATCAGCTCCATGGTAGGTCTTGGTGTCAAGGATATGGGCTCACATCCGCTGGTCCGTCACTATGTAGACCAGCAGATGTTCTTGCTTGGACCCGGCATGCATTCATGATGTTGTGTGGATGCGCCGATGCCGGAAGAGCGTGTTGGTAATTACAAGCCATGGGCAGCACAAAAATCTAGCAGCCTCCTACCGTTGTTATTGAGCTGATCTGGCCCATGCCTTCTAATCACTCCAGATCAGGTGCCAGCATCATGACCAACTCAGGCATTGAAGTCACCCAACAAGATGACTCTATCCCGAGTTGCCAATCTAGCCAGCACCTGTGACAGGAGGTCATAGAAGGCATCTGACTCATCGGCTTTGCCTGCATCCCTCCACGGATGTTCGTCTTCGGTGGGGCATAAGTAACCACGACCACCACTCCTCGTCTCCGGTTGATGGGAAGGCGAGCCCATAGTAGCCTGGGGCTTACAGCTTCCCACACCTCACCGCCACGCTCCCACGCCCCTTCATTCTTTTGTTCAGAAGAAGAGCCACACCCTGTTGTTTGGCAGTCTCCTGCCCGAGTAGAGGACTATCCACCCCTCATGGTGGCAGGAGCCAGGACCGGTCCACCGGACCTCCTGAATGCCACAGTGATCCAGGCGGTTGTTTCTGGAGAGCCCCAAGGGTGAAGATTCAATCTCCTGGCTCCGGCAATTGGGGTTTGGCCAGGAGACGTCATAGACACCTGTCCCCCCCCCATGGCCTGTGCCACAAACTTATTAGTTACATATTTAATTTGTGGTTTAGTGGTAATTAATTGAAGGTGGAGAGTTACAGCCTCTTGCACCCGTCCAGAGCCCCCGTTTAGCCACTGTGTGGTCACAGACGCCATGACGGAGAGGCCAATCGGCATTGGCCCTCCCCCACAGCACTGTCCACGACAGAGTTGCCCGTCNGGCACCCACACACACTACCCACACACACCTACCCACACACCCTACCACACATCTCCTACCCACACACCCTACCACACACCTACACACACATCTCCTACCACACACACCTACCCATGCACCGTGTGTGTCGGTGTCACAGTGCGTTCACCGGGACCTGGCGGCCAGGAACGTCCTCGTCGTTGACGGCGGAGGCAGTAGTGGCTATTCGGTGAAAATCGCCGATCTGGGCCTCACCCGCGACGTGGGCGGCAAACGTGACTACTACTACCAGCACAAGACTGCTGCCGTGAGTGGCGGTGGTGNCGGTGGCGGCGGTGGTGGAGTGGTGCGTGGTGNCGNTGGTGGCGTGGAGGAGGTGGTGGTGGTGGCGGTGGAGGAGGTGTGGTGGTGGTCATGCCGGGGAGGGGGGGGGGAGAGAAGAGAGAATCTTTCATGAAATCTTTCATTTGAAAAAAAGAAGAGGGGGGGGGGCACATAAAGCAAAACATGAAAAAATTACGAAATGATGAATGAAGCAAAGTGCCGACTACACCGAGCATCTTCTTGTTTCCTCTGATCGTAAAAAAGAAAAGAGAGGGAGGTAGGGGAGAGGGTGGTGGTGGTGTGGGTCAAGGGTCAGGCTGTCCTTCGTTGACCTCCCCTCGTCACCTGTCGCCCTCCAGGGACGCCTGCCGGTGAAGTGGATGGCACCGGAGGCGTTGCTGCACCGCGTCTACACACAGCGGAGCGACGTGTGAGTGGCTGTGACACGTTGACTACCTCGGCTGGTACGCAGGAGGTCGTGGGTTCCATCCAGACCCTGACACTGCCTGCTACCGATGTATACGGTCGACCCTTCCACATCTCGGGGGTTAAGGGTGCGGGCCCCCACAATCTGGAAAAACCGCGTACATTTTTTTGGTCCCCTCACTCACCTCCAGCCAGGGGTTTTGAGATACAAAGATCACTGCGAGATCACTGCGAGAAGTTTTTTTTTATTTGTTCTTTGTGTTTTTAACGCCGTTTGGATGGGTATTTGTCATATATGAAGGTCAGTCGTAAGTAAAAATAGAGAGAAAATAAAAACATAAGAAAGAAATGAGAAGAATAATAGTATCACAAAACACAGCAAAAATCACATCTTAGCCAATTATACAAATACTCGCTTGACTCCCGGCCTCGCCTGAGACTTGGACTCTTGCGTGGGTTCACACACGGCCTACGCGGAGGGTTTCGGGGGGGGAGCGTGACGTCAGCAGGCACACTGCTGACAGAGGAGGAGTTCAGGATGGTTGAGAAAAAGCGACAGGCCCACTCTAATCGTCTACAGCATCCCACGTCAGAGAATGAAGAGGCTTACCACGATCACAAATCACTATTTAACTCCATCAATAAAGTCACCTGCAGTGCCACACCTATTACCGATGTAATAACAGCCATAGAGGGTTCACGTGGGGATTGGCTTGCCGTCCTGCTTGTAGCCAATAAGGGATGAGCCAGGGAGCATGGCCTCGGCGTGATCACGGCATGTTAGCAGGGGTGATTGGCCTGGCCATTCGGGCCCCAGCTAATGGGGAGCCGGATCAGAGGCGTGGTCCCGGGATTGACAGGGAACCATCGAGAACGGTCAATGCTGTCTATGGAGGATTGGCTGGGGGTACCACGTGACGAAGGGATTAAGAGAGAGAGAGAGAGCGATCGAGAGCAGACTTGGGAACGACAAGATGATGCAGGAGTCACGCGCGTACGGGGCTCTGGGTGCCACGTGCGCGGTGGGACTTGGTGGGAAGTCTGCCCTCTCTCCGTTGTCTGCCAGCAACGGAGAGTGTGTGAGTAAAGTGTAACTGTGGAAGTAGAAAATAAAAAGGACTGATTCCGGAGCCGTCTCAAGAAGGTTTATTACACCATCATTAGGGGAATCCCCGACCCCAGGAACAGGTTTGCAGATTTGCTGAGAATTTTTGAGGTCCTGGGGAGAGGAAATTCCTCAGCCTGGAAAACATCATGGGGAAAAATGGGATAACCCTGCTGAGGCTGCGGTGCCTCAAATATGTGAATTGCTGGCTGAGGTGCCATCTGTTGAGGAAGTACTGAAGGCGATCCAGAGTCAGAGACCAGGAAAGGCACCGGGCAAAAATCATCTCCCAAGTGACATGCTGAGGGAGGGTGGCATTTGTGCACAGACTGCCCTACATGACATCATAACAACAGTCTGGACCAATGGATGGGTTCCGCAGGATTGGAAGGATGCCCTGGTGGTCCCACTCTTTAAGAAGGGGGACCGCACAGACTGTAACAACTACAGGGGCATCTCACTCCTCAGTGTGCCGGGAAAGGTCCTGGCTAGGATTATTCAACATCGCCTTGCTAGGCACGCTGAGGAGAGGCTTGCGGAACCCCAATGGGGTTTCAGGAAAGGGCGGTCCTGCACAGATGCCATATTTTCTGTCTGTCTGCTACAGCAGAGGTGGATGGAATTCCAACAAGACCTACATCTCTGCTTTATTGACCTGGTCAAGGTCTATAATACCATCAGTAGGCCTGGGCTCTGGGTTGTTCTTCGTGCTTTCGGAGTCCCTGACCCTCTGCTCGCGATCATTAAGGACTTTCATGATGGTGAGCGGGCCCGAGTAAAACTACGTGGCCGGGAGTCGGAGACATTCACCGTTTACTTTGGGGTGCGACAGGGATGTCCTCTGGCTCCCACATTATGTAACATCTATTTCGACCACGTAGTTTGTGAAACCTTCAGTAGCTGTACCGGAGGAATTTCCATGTGGTACAGATACAATGGGAGGCTATTCGATGCCCGGGTTTGGTCAAGGGATGGCTCCCTATTGCTCAACCATGTTACGTATGCCGATGATTTGGTAATTGCTGCTCATTCAAAGAGAAGTTAGAGATGCTTCTGCTGAAACTGGAGTGTGCCACTAAGAGGTGGGGCCTTATCATCAGCCCCACCAAGACTAAGCACCTGCCTGGGTATTTGTACCATTGGACACTCCACCCCACAACTCCCAATTGGTGATGGGGCAGTTGTGCAGAGAGTGGAGTTTCCCATACCTGGGCAGTGTGCTTATGACCGGCTCCGCACGAAGCTTCAGGCCTTCTCGGCCACAGTCATTCCCTCCCTTCTCTACGCTTGCAAAACGTGGACCCCCTAATGGATCATTTTCACCGGTTAGAAACATTTAGGCTGGCCTGCCTACGATCCATTCTGGTTTGACAAGGCTGAAATTTGTGAGGAGCTCACAAATCCTCGAAAGTCCATCGGTGAGCTCCTCCGGCAGGCAAGGCTGCATTTGCTGGGTCATGTAGTCCGCATGCCCAGCCACCGCATGCCTAAACAGCTTTTGTTCGGCCGAATTGAGGGGCTAAACGGGCGCGGCATGGGCTAGAGAAGAGATGGAGTGATGTGGTACAGGAGGACATGCAGCTGAGTGGACTTGCCGATGACTGGTACCAGCGGTGTCAAGATTGGTCTCTGTGGAGGAGGCTCGTGAAGGACGCTACTGGGCAGTTGGAGGCAGTCGCCCTCCAACAACAACGGAGAGCGGAGCAGCAACGCTCACAACAACGAGCGGAGCGCCGGGTGTCTAAAGCACAGCAAGTTGGCAGTCGGGGCACAGGTGGTGCATCAGCCAGTCATCTCGGTCATCTCAGTCAATCGACCCGTGGCACCTGCTGGGTCTGCCCCGTGACCTCCTGCCAGCGGGCCTTCGACAATTCACGTGGCCTCAAGGTGCACATGGCCTGGCACAAGCGCCGTAGTGATATCACTACCACTTAGTGGCGAATGGTGGTTGTTGTTGTGTGTACGTGCGTAAGCATGCATGTGTATGCGTGTGTGTGTGTGTGGTTGTGCATGCATTTGCATGTGTGCGCGTGTTTGTGCGTATGTGTGTGCAGGTGGTCCTACGGGGTGCTGCTGTGGGAGATCTTCACCCTGGGGGCTCTCCGTACCCGGGCGTCCCCGTGGAAAAGCTTTTCAAGCTGCTCGGTGACGGCTACCGCATGGAGCGGCCTGCCTCTGCTCCGACGAGCTGTGAGTAGGAATCGGTGATCTCAACGACGACTACGACGATGACGTCATGTTACCTACAGGAGCGTCATTCGTTGATGTTGTTGTTATTATTACTCTGTACACTACACTATACACTACACTATACACTACACTATACACTACACTATAATTGTAAATACAGTAGTGGGTTTACTCTGTACACTACACTATACACTACACTATAATTGTAAATACAGTAGTGGGTTTACTCTATACACTACATTATACACTACACTATACACTACACTATACACTACACTATAATACACTACACACACATCTATACACTACACTATACACACTACTATACACTACACACATCTATACACTACACTATACACTACACTATACACTACTCTATGATTGTAAATGTAGTGGGTTTACTCTATACACTACACTATACACTCACTATACACTACACTATACACTACACTATACACTACACTATGATTGTAAATGTAGTGGGTTTACTCTATCCACTACACTATACACTACACTATACACTACACTATACACTACTCTATGATTGTAAATGTAGTAGCTGCATGTCTGTGCACATTGCGTGTACGCCGTGCGCACGGTGTACACGCACGGTGTACACGCACTGTGTACACGCACTGTGTACACGCACTGTGTACACGCACGGTGTACACGCACTGTGTACACGCACTGTGTACACGCACGGCGTACACGCACGGCGTACACGCACGGCGTACACGCACGGCGTACACGCACGGTGTACACGCACGGTGTACACGCACGGTGTACACGCACGGTGTACACGCACTGTGTACACGCACTGTGTACACGCACGGTGTACACGCACGTGTACACGCACGGTGTACACGCACGGTGTACACGCACGGTGTACACGCACGGTGTACACGCACGGTGTACACGCACGGTGTACACGCACGTGTACACGCACGGTGTACACGCACGGTGTACACGCACGGTGTACACGCACGGTGCGTGTTGAACTTGACTCGCGTGTCGCCGTGCGCAGACACGCGACGATGAGCGAGTGCTGGGCGACCGTCCCAGCGACAGACCGACGTTCGCGCGGCTGGCGGACGACTTGGGGCGGATCCTCGTGGCCAACGGCGGCCGCTGTGACGAGGTGACCGCTGCCCGTCCGGGAGGGGGGGGGNACGACACGGGCCACGGGGCAGAGAGAGAGAGATGGAGACGTGGGGTCGTCAGGCCGTAGGGGTCCAACCTGCGACCTCCCGCTTGCCACCACGCTCGTAGGATGCCGTAGAGGGAAGAGAAGTGGTGGTGGTGGCGGTGTGGTGGCGGTGGTGCGGTGGTGGCATCAGTGGCTTTGGCCATGATGATGAGATGTTTCTTTTAAAAGGACTAAACGTTGATCTTCTTCACACCAGTGATAGCGATGATCTGTTCTGGTCCCGGGTCTCCCTAGGTCGACTCAGCCTCAATCGAGTACCTGGCGTGGTATGTGTAGTAAACATCGCCGCCGGGAGACAAAGGCGGCCGGGCGTGGTGCTGGCCACCCACCCACTCGTGTGCCACAGTGCCGGTAGCCTTCATAGGTGCTGCTGCTCGCTAACAGCACTTGCCCCTACAGCCTGTTGAAGGCTACACGGGATCTTGGTCTTTGTCACCTCTCCCNACCTCTCCCCCCTCTCCCACCTCTCCCCCCTCTCCCCACCTCTCCCNACCTCTCCCACCTCTCCCNACCTCTCCCACCTCTCCCCCACCTCTCCCCACNTCTCCCCCACCTCTCCCCCACCTCTCCCACCTCTCCCCACCTGTCTCCACCTCTCCCACCTCTCCCACTCTCCCCATCTCTCACCATCTCTCTCCCATCTCTCTAGGACTACGTGGACATGACGGCCGGACTGATGTAGCCGCCTGGAGATTCGCCGACACTCCCCGTGGTGCTGGTGGTGGTGCTGGTGGTGAAGGAGGAGGTGGTGGTGGTGGGTCGTTGGGCGTGCCCAATACTATACACTACACTATACACTACACTATATACTACGCTACTATACACTACGCTACTATACAATATACACTACACTATACACTACTGTGAGAGTGCTAAGAATCCCCAGTACCCTTCCCCTGGGCGTGGAGTGTGATAGGACACGGGAACGTGCGCCTGCAGCGGGAACAGCCCAGCCGCCGCCGCGAAGGAGGAAGGCTCGAGGGTTAGAAGCCCAACCTCGTCGCCGGCGTGATGGCGGCGTGCCCGTGGCAGACGAGGGGAGCCGTGGCGGGGCGTGGAGTAACGGGAGACAGTTCCACGTGCAGCCAGAGGTCCGACGCCTGTACCATGACGGCGAAGGCGTCAGGTGTGCAGCGTAGGCAGTGATTGTGCAGCAGTACTCAGTGTAAGCAGAGTCGTGTGAAGAGTGTTTAATAAAACAACTGGCGCAAGCCTTACATGAAGCTCCGTCTCCGTGTGGATCTACAAGTCTCCAGCGGTGTCAGGAATAACCACACAACACTTGGGAGATCATCTCTGCCTGGTGCATTTCCTGGTCTCAGGCTCTGGAACGCTTTCAGTACTTCCTCAACTGATGGCACCTCAGCCAGCCACTCACAGGGGTGACTTCCTCTTCCAATATTTGAGGCACCGCAGCCTCAGCAGGGTCATCCCCACTTTGTCCCACGATGTTTTCCAGGCTGGGGTATTTCCCCTCCCCAGGACCTCACAGAAATGCTCAGCAAATCTGCAAACCTGTTCCTGGGGTCGGAGATTGGATCACCAATCTTTTCCCTAATGATGGTAATAGGTATGGCGCTGTAGGTTACTTTTTATGGAAATAAACAGCGATTTGTGATCGCAGGCTATTGAGGCAGACTCCATCTCCTCAGCAACCCACGACCACCACCCATCCTTGCAGTACCTCACGGCTCTCCGAACCTCCGAGCGAAGGCTGCGGTAAGCTTCCTCATTCTCTGACGTGGGATGCTGTAGACGATTAGAGAGGGCCTGTCGCTTTTTTTCAGCCAGCCTGAACACCTCTTTTGTCAGCCAGGGTCTCTGAGGAGGTATGGACCGAGTACCCAAAGTAGCCATTGCAGCTGCATGAGCCACAGTCCTAAACCTCGCCCATTTCCCTCGACATGAGGAGTGGGGGACGATGCCAACCCTAGCCGCAAGCGATGATGAAATTCTTGCTTGAAACTTTAATCAGCTAGCTGAGACCAGGCCACGATGGGTTTGAATGGGGTCCTGGTGTACACCCCCACCGGAGTGGAAGAATGGCAGGCGCATCTTGCAGATGACAAGTCAATGGTCAGTGGGCAAATCAGCTCCTGGTGTCAAGGACATGGGCCCGCATCCACTGGTCCGTCACAATGTAGTCTAGCAGATGTTCTTGCTTGTGTAGTGACTGTGATTGTCACTGTGTGGTGCCGGCTTACGAAGCCACGGCGGATGATGTGTTGGCATTACGTGCAGCCCGCTCACTGGGCGTAGTACCGCCAGCCCTAGCGGGGCCTGGTGAGCGCTGGTCAGCGCGGAGGCACCACGTACGGCGTGCAGTGCGGGCTCCCGGCGAGGAGCGAGAGGGAGCGTCAGCCAGCCAGGGTTACGTTGGGCACGATGCGCCGGTTGACCTGCCGACACGTCACCGGATGATATTGGAGGGGGCCACCGGTGGACGGGGGCCGCTGGGCGGTCACGTGGTCTACAAGAGCCCTCGGGAGCCTTCGAGAAAGATCCGGAGAGATCCGGAAGGTGGCGGGCGAGGGCGGAGCCATCCCCAGCCCAGGCTGATATAACGGCGGCCCGTGAGGGGCTCGGGTTCTTCGTGTTGCTGGCGATGGAGATCCACGTCGGAGGCTACCTGGGGATCTTTGTCTTGTGTGTAGGTGCTGCTACTCGCTACTAGCAGCACTTGCCCTATAGCCTGCTAGAGGCTACCTGGGGATCTTTGTCTTTGCTACTCGCTACTAGCAGCACTTGCCCCTACACCTGCTAGAGGCTACCTGGGGATCTTTGTCTGTGTGTGTAGGTTCTGCTACTCGCAGCACTTGCCCCTACACCTGCTAGAGGCTACCTGGGGATCTTTGTCTGTGTGTGTGTAGGTTCTGCTACTCGCAGCACTTGCCCCTACACCTGCTAGAGGCTACCTGGGGGATCTTTGTCTGTGTGTGTAGGTGCTGCTACTCCAGCACTTGCCCCTACAACCTGCTAGAGGCTACCTGGGGATCTTTGTCTGGTGTGTGTAGGCGCTGCGACTCGCTACTAACAGCACTTGCCCTACACTCACCTCTCACTGCACCNACCACTCACCCTCACCACCNACCCTCACCACCACCCACCACTCACCCTCACCNACCACTCACCNACCACTCACTCCTCACTCACCCTCACTCCTCACACTCACCACCACTCACACCACTCACCACCACTCACTCACCACTCACCCTCACACTCACTCACCACTCACCCCCCACCACTCACCACCCTCACTCACCACTCACTCACCCACCACTCACCACTCCTCACTCACCCTCACCACTCACTCCTCACACTCACTAACCACTCACCCCCCACCACTCACCACCACTCACCCCCACCACTCACCCTCACCACCCTCACCACTCACTCACCCTCACTCACCCTCACACACTCACCCTCACCACTCACTCACCACCACCACTCACCCTCACCACCACTCACCACCACTCACTCCTCACTCATCCCTCACTCCTCACACTCACCCACCACTCATCCATCACTCAGCCACCACTCACCCTCACACTCACTCACCACTCACCCCCCACCACTCACCACCCTCACTCACCACTCACTCACCACTCCTCACTCACCCTCACCACTCACTCCTCACACTCACTAACCACTCACCCCCCCANCACTCACCCACCACCACTCACCACTCACCCTCACCCACCCTCACCACTCACCACCCTCACTCACCCTCACACACCACTCACCCACCACTCACTCCTCACCACTCACCACNCTCACCCTCACCCTCACCCACCACTCACCCTCACTCCTCACACTCACCCACCACTCATCCACCACTCAGCCACCACTAACTCACCACTCACCCTCACTCACTCACCACTCACCCCCCACCACTCACCACCCTCACTCACCCTCACTCACCCACCACTCACCCACTCCTCACTCACCCTCACCACTCACTCCTCACACTCACTAACCACTCACCCCCCACCACTCACCCACCACTCACCACCACACTCACCCACCACTCACTCACCCTCACTCACCACTCACTCACCACCACTCACTACTCACTCACCTCTCACTCACTCACCCTCACCACTGACCCTCACCACTCACCACCCTCACTCACCACTCACCCTCACTCACCCTCACTCACCCTCACACACACTCACNTCACCACTCACTCCTCACCACTCACTCTCACTCACCCTCACACACCACTCACCACTCACTCCTCACCACTCACTCACCCTCACTCCCCCCCCCACCCTCACTCACCACCACTCACCCACCCACCATCACCACTCACCCACCACTCACTCCCCCCCCCNACCCTCACCACTCACCCTCACCACTCACCCACCCTCCCCCCCCCNACGCCCGCTCACCTACCGCGTGGTGCAGCAGCAGCAGCTGCTGCTGGGCCTCCAGCTGCTCCCGATGTCGCTGCGCAGTCGTCCGAGTGGCGGCGTCTCCAGAGCGCGAGGTGCCGCACGCAGCCAGCCTCCAGCCGGGCCCCCCCCTTGGAGAAAGCCGCGACCCCGAAGGGCCCCCCTTGGAAAGAGAAAGCCGCGACCCCGAAGGGCCCCCCTTGGAAAGAGAAAGCCGCGACCCCNGAAGAAACTGGGCGACGCGCACGCCGTGGGCCTCGTGGCCGCCACGTGTTGAGGAATCGATTCGAGTGAGCGACAACAACGCGTGTCGATTCGATTCCACGCGATTGTTGAAGTCTCACAACGCGACTGCTCATGCCGCTGGCGCGTCAGTGGTGGTGCACACGCAACAACACAACCTCGTCAACAACACAACCTCGTCAACGACGACGACGCTGTGGCAATGGCCTTTATTCGTGAGCAGGGCTGTTGAGTTTAGATGCGGCCATGATGTTGGTTCACTGCACGACAATGTGAGTGCAAGAATCGATAGCACTCGATTCCCTTCCTAACTTGAGAATCGATTCATGAGGGCCACCCGAGGCCCACGCACGGGATAAGAGGCGAAATCGATTCTCGATTCGGCAAGTATCGATTACGGCGCTCTGGAATCGAATGTATCAAAGGTCAAGGTGCAGCGAGGCAACGTCGCTGTCAGGCCGCTGCTGGTGGGAAGGGCCTCCTCCAGGGCGCCTGGGCCACTCTCACAATCTGTGCAGGCGTCTTCCAAGAGGGGCGAGTGCGACTGGGAGTCTGTGAAAAAGGAGCTTCAGGGTCTACATCGGTGGCTCTTAAACCTTCACTTGCAGCCTCAAAGAATCACTGCTCGAAATAAACATTCTAAATAAAGATTCTCTTTTCTCAGAAATAACATGACGTCATCACCCCTCTCATCTCCCAGCGTCTCGTGACGTCGCACCCCTCTCCTCACCTCCCAGCGTCTCGTGACGTCATCACCCTCAAATCCTCAGCGTCTCGTGACGTCATTACTCCCCCTCACAACCTCGCCCCAATCTCTCGTGACGTCATTTCTCCTCTCCTGAACACCCAGCGTCTCTGACGTCATAACACCATTCTCCACTTCACCCCAAAATCTCGTGACGTCATCCCGGCGCGTGACAGACAGACACACGTGGTGGTGTATAGATTTATCACCAGTTAAGATCTCGCTAAGATTAAAGTCTATTTCAAAGGAAGACCTATTTTACACGCGATTGTACAGGATGTTGAAGTTAAAAGACTGGACGTGTACACACACTAAAACTAAATAAAGGGTATATTTTAAATCAACGCAGTTGTCCGGTCTTGCGGTCTTTATCGAAGAGTTTGGGTTTCGTCTTCAAGACACAGCGGTGTTCGGCGTGTTTGCTGCATGCTTACAGGGTCGCCGTGGTTAACACTCATGCCACGTGCTCTTGCTAGCCGGTTCGAGAGGACAAATGCCACTCTACTACCACTCTGGGCCTATCTGTGTGTGCTGTGAAGATGGGCTATTGCCTGAAACGTCGCCCGCAGTGTTGACATTTTAAATCGGTATCCTGTAGTTCCATCACCGCCCACTGGAGGGCAGCTCTCCATGTGGTGTGTGCGTGCCTTCATCACGTGCCTTCATCACGTGGTGTGTGCGTGCCTTCATCACGTGCCTTCATCACGTGGAGTTGTTACCCGAGTACATTGTGAGGTTGACGCTGGCCAACGTTGCTGCACATCCCATCGGTGAAACGGCAGCACGGGCAGCATTGGCGGATGCGCGTGGCTGGAGGGAAGTTGGCTGATGAAAAATAGAGGTCAAACGGCAAGCTGGACTTTGGATAAAGTCGAGCGTCTCTCCTCAGTAAAATCCCTCTCGAAATGACCTTGAGGTCTGATTTAAGCCCCTTATAACTTCGCTCTTGCATCCAAATCCTTTGTTCTCGACTTGGCCTATCATGGACTTTGCATTCAATTGTTAATTTTACATTAACAATCTGCATATCTCGCAACATATAACGTATGTACATCTCACTGCATAATTGTACACTTCCGTTTGAATAAGGATGTGCATCTCCAAGCATAACTCCGTGCTAAGTGTTAATTTGCTAATATTCGCCTCCCAAAGTCCTCTAAACTGCTGCAAGTTTACAGGATTATAAAGCGACATACAGCCTGAAATATCAAACATTGGTGATCTCGAGCTTGATTTAGACTAAGATGTGCAAGTTTATACTGTACTGACTTTGTTTAATACATATATTTAAGGACAATCGTGTTGAGCGGGTGCTACTTGAAAACGAGTGTTTATATTTTAATTTCTGCCGAGAACCTTGAATAATCATCTGAATGTAAGCATGGTTTATTATAATGTCCATATTAAAGTTTTTTNGTGTTAAATCGCTTAAATATATAAATGTGTCGTTGAAACCCGCCACCACCGACAAAGCCAACTAGTTAGTGTTGTCACGTAAACAGAACATGCAAATTTGTCACTAGAGTAGTGACATATGACGTCACTGCTGTGTCGGCCCGTACGAGGGCTGGGGCCCCAAAGGGGTGCCTGGGGGTCACGTGGTGGAGGACCCGGACCTTCCCAGAGGTGGAGGGAGGCGTGGCCTGGAAGGAGGCGTGGCCTGGAAAGGGAGGCGTGGCCTGGAAAGGGAGGCGTGGCCTGGAAAGGGAGGCGTGGCCTGGGAAGGGAGGCGTGGCCTGGAAGGAGGCGAGGCCTGGAAGGAGCGTGGCCTGGAAGGGAGGCGTGGCCTGGAAGGGAGGCGTGGCCTGGNAAGGGAGGCGTGGCCTGGGAAGGGAGGCGTGGCCTGGGAAGGGAGGCGTGGCCTGGGAAGGGAGGCGTGGCCTGGGCGGAGCCGGCCACGCGAGAGCAGATATAAGAGCGAGGCTGTTGAACTCCGAAGTGAAGACGACATCATCGGTCCTCAAGTCTCGGTCGTCGTCCTGGACCAGGCAGCCCGCAGCCTGCCTGGCCCAGTCTGTGTCGTGTTCCAGAGTGTTTGTGAGTTGAGGAAGGTGGTCACCACCTCATGTACAGTGTTATATTACTCACCGTTTAATACAGAGTGTTGCCTCCAAGCTGTGTGTGTGTGCACCTAATTCGAACCCACTACACTTGCTACAGTGTCAATGCGGGGGGAGGAGAATGGTGGCAGAGGAGCGCCGCTCACAACAACGAGCGGAGCACCGGGCGGATAAAGCAGCTGGTGCCACCACCTTGCCAGTGGCACCCCCCCCCCCCAAGTCGTTCAACCCGTAGCGCCGCCTGGGCTCTGTCTCGGGCCCCCCCCCGTGGCCAGCGTTGCCTTACGGACACTTCACGTGGCCTCAAGTGCACCTAGCCTGGCACGCAAAGCGACGCGGTGACGTCATTGGCTCCACGCTCAGAGCTCGCAGCTCCGCTGGTCAGCGGGTTCCAATTTGATCTCCCGACACGGTAGTGGAAGATGGTTGTCTCACACTCCCCCCCCCCCGTCACTCGTGTGGTCGCCTGTGCCCACCCAACGGCGGTGTTGATGAACGGGCCGCCACAAGTGGTTGAGGGGGGGGGAAACTCACCAGGGTCCGTGCTTGGACAGCAGGGGACATGGGACAGATTGGGGGGGGGGNTCCCCCCAATTTCATTCCTTTAACCAGGATTTGTGCCACCCGCGCTAGCGAGCCACTGGTGCGGCTTCGTAGCAATTTCTTGTCCTCCGATTAGCACGCTTGGCGACGTACGGTGCGAACGAAGTTGAACGTCCATACAAAGGAGGTGTACACAACGAGAAAATAATACACGTCTTTAAGAGCGAAACAGAATCCCAGCATGCTCTGCATGTGAATGCCGTACCATCACTCCGTCTCCGTGGTGAATATTCTCGGTGCCGCGTTCACAATTTTCACATGCCACTCTGTATCGTAAGGTGGGTGGATATATTAATAGGTGAGTGGTGAGTGAGTAATTCGTTGCGTGGGTAGATGGGNAAAGTTCGTAGCTGGCTGAGTGGGTTGGTGGATGGGTAGGTGGATAAACATGTCAGGTGGACGGGTGGGTGAGAGAGTCAGTGGTTTGTGGATGAGAGAGTGAGTCTGTGTGTGGATGTGTAAACGAGTGTGGGAGTTCGTGAATAGGCGAGTGATTGGCGAGTAGATAGTTGAGTCGCTGGGCAGGTGAGTGGGTCGGTGTGTAGATGAGTGGGTGGCTGAGTGGTTCCTTAAGATGAATGAGTTGGTAGATGATTGCGTGAGTCGGTGGATAGATATGCATATGAGTGAGTATATAGGTGGGTGGGATGTTGCTGATTGCGTGTGTGCATAGGAGTGGGGAGCGGTGGTGCAGTGGTTAGCGCGCTGCGCTACGAACACAGCAAATACCTGAGTTCAACTCCGCTCACGTAACACCAAGTTGAGCGAGAAGGTAGTTGAGTGCCTGGGTAGCTGAGTGAGAGAATAATTGAGTGGCTGTGAAGTTGAGTGGCTGTGTAGTTGCGTTAGTGAGTCGTTGAGATGTTGCGTAGTTGACTTCCTGGGTAGTTGAGTCACTGGATAGTTGAGTGGCTGTGTAGTTGAGTGACGGCGTAGCTGGNTGGCTGTGTAGTTGAGTGACTCACCCCCCACCACTCACCACCCTCACTCACCCACTCACCCACCACTCACCACTCCTCACTCACCCTCACCACTCACTCCTCACACTCACTAACCACTCACCCCCCCACCACTCACCACNACNATCACCCTCACCACTCACTCACCCACTCACCACTCACTCACCACCACTCACTACTCACTCACCCTCACCACTCACCACTCACACCACTCACCCTCACCACTGACCCTCACNACTCACACCCTCACTCACCACTCACCCTCACTCACCCTCACTCACCCTCACACACCACTCACNTCACCACTCACTCCTCACACTCACTCACCCTCACTCACCCTCACACACCACTCACCTCACCATCACTCCTCACCACTCACTCACCCTCACTCACCCCCCCCNACCCTCACTCACCACCACTCACCCTCACCNACCATCACCACTCACCACCACTCACTCACCCCCCCCCACCGNTCACCACTCACCCTCACNACCCTCACCCCCCCCCCACGCCCCGCTCACCTACCGCGTTGCAGCAGCAGCTGCTGCTGGGCCTCCAGCTGCTCCCCGATGTCGCTGCGCAGTCGTCCGAGTGGCGGCGTCTCCAGAGCGCGAGTGCCGCACGCAGCCAGCCTCCAGCCGGGCCCCCCCCTTGGAGAAAGCCGCGACCCCGAAGGGCCCCCCTTGGAAAGAGAAAGCCGCGACCCCGAAGGGCCCCCCTTGGAAAGAGAAAGCCGCGACCCCGAAGAAACTGGGCGACGCGCACGCCGTGGGCCTCGTGGCCGCCACGTGTTGAGGAATCGATTCGAGTGAGCGACAACAACGCGTGTCGATTCGATTCCACGCGATTGTTGAAGTCTCACAACGCGACTGCTCATGCCGCTGGCGCGTCAGTGGTGGTGCACACGCAACAACACAACCTCGTCAACAACACAACCTCGTCAACGACGACGACGCTGTGGCAATGGCCTTTATTCGTGAGCAGGGCTGTTGAGTTTAGATGCGGCCATGATGTTGGTTCACTGCACGACAATGTGAGTGCAAGAATCGATAGCACTCGATTCCCTTCCTAACTTGAGAATCGATTCATGAGGGCCACCCGAGGCCCACGCACGGGATAAGAGGCGAAATCGATTCTCGATTCGGCAAGTATCGATTACGGCGCTCTGGAATCGAATGTATCAAAGGTCAAGGTGCAGCGAGGCAACGTCGCTGTCAGGCCGCTGCTGGTGGGAAGGGGCCTCCTCCAGGGCGCCTGGGCCACTCTCACAATCTGTGCAGGCGTCTTCCAAGAGGGGCGAGTGCGACTGGGAGTCTGTGAAAAAGGAGCTTCAGGGTCTACATCGGTGGCTCTTAAACCTTCACTTGCAGCCTCAAAGAATCACTGCTCGAAATAAACATTCTAAATAAAGATTCTCTTTTCTCAGAAATAACATGACGTCATCACCCTCTCATCTCCAGCGTCTCGTGACGTCGCACCCCTCACCTCCCAGCGTCTCGTGACGTCATCACCCTCAAATCCTCAGCGTCTCGTGACGTCATTACTCCCCCTCACAACCTCGCCCCAATCTCTCGTGACGTCATTTCTCCTCTCCTGAACACCCAGCGTCTCTGACGTCATAACACCATTCTCCACTTCACCCCAAAATCTCGTGACGTCATCCCGGCGCGTGACAGACAGACACACGTGGTGGTGTATAGATTTATCACCAGTTAAGATCTCGCTAAGATTAAAGTCTATTTCAAAGGAAGACCTATTTTACACGCGATTGTACAGGATGTTGAAGTTAAAAGACTGGACGTGTACACACACTAAAACTAAATAAAGGGTATATTTTAAATCAACGCAGTTGTCCGGTCTTGCGGTCTTTATCGAAGAGTTTGGGTTTCGTCTTCAAGACACAGCGGTGTTCGGCGTGTTTGCTGCATGCTTACAGGGTCGCCGTGGTTAACACTCATGCCACGTGCTCTTGCTAGCCGGTTCGAGAGGACAAATGCCACTCTACTACCACTCTGGGCCTATCTGTGTGTGCTGTGAAGATGGGCTATTGCCTGAAACGTCGCCCGCAGTGTTGACATTTTAAATCGGTATCCTGTAGTTCCATCACCGCCCACTGGAGGGCAGCTCTCCNATGTGTGTGTGCGTGCCTTCATCACGTGCCTTCATCACGTGGTGTGTGCGTGCCTTCATCACGTGCCTTCATCACGTGGAGTTGTTACCGAGTACATTGTGAGGTTGACGCTGGCCAACGTTGCTGCACATCCCATCGGTGAAACGGCAGCACGGGCAGCATTGGCGGATGCGCGTGGGCTGGAGGGAAGTTGGCTGATGAAAATAGAGGGTCAAACGGCAAGCTGGACTTTGGATAAAGTCGAGCGTCTCTCCTCAGTAAAATCCTCTCGAAATGACCTTGAGGTCTGATTTAAGCCCCTTATAACTTCGCTCTTGCATCCAAATCCTTTGTTCTCGACTTGGCCTATCATGGACTTTGCATTCAATTGTTAATTTTACATTAACAATCTGCATATCTCGCAACATATAACGTATGTACATCTCACTGCATAATTGTACACTTCCGTTTGAATAAGGATGTGCATCTCCAAGCATAACTCCGTGCTAAGTGTTAATTTGCTAATATTCGCCTCCCAAAGTCCTCTAAACTGCTGCAAGTTTACAGGATTATAAAGCGACATACAGCCTGAAATATCAAAATTGGTGATCTCGAGCTTGATTTAGACTAAGATGTGCAAGTTTATACTGTACTGACTTTGTTTAATACATATATTTAAGGACAATCGTGTTGAGCGGGGTGCTACTTGAAAACGAGTGTTTTATATTTTAATTTCTGCCGAGAACCTTGAATAATCATCTGAATGTAAGCATGGTTTATTATAATGTCCATATTAGAAGTTTTTTGTGTTAAATCGCTTAAATATATAAATGTGTCGTTGAAACCCGCCACCACCCGACAAAGCCAACTAGTTAGTGTTGTCACGTAAACAGAACATGCAAATTTGTCACTAGAGTAGTGACATATGACGTCACTGCTGTGTCGGCCCGTACGAGGGCTGGGGGCCCCAAAGGGGTGCCTGGGGGTCACGTGGTGGAGGACCGGACCTTCCAGAGGTGGGGGAAGGAGCGTGGCCTGGAAGGGAGGCGTGGCCTGGAAAGGGAGGCGTGGCCTGGAAAGGGAGGCGTGGCCTGGAAGGGAGGCGTGGCCTGGGAAGGGAGGCGTGGCCTGGAAGGAGGCGAGGCCTGGAAAGGAGTGGCCTGGAAGGGAGGCGTGGCCTGGAAGGGAGGCGTGGCCTGGTAAGGAGGCGTGGCCTGGCGGAGCCGGCACGCGAGAGCAGATATAAGAGCGAGGCTGTTGAACTCCGAAGTGAAGACGACATCATCGGTCCTCAAGTCTCGGGTCGTCGTCCTGGACCAGGCAGCCCGCAGCCTGCCTGGCCCAGTCTGTGTCGTGTTCCAGAGTGTTTGTGAGTTGAGGAAGGTGGTCACCACCTCATGTACAGTGTTATATTACTCACCGTTTAATACAGAGTGTTGCCTCCAAGCTGTGTGTGTGTGCACCTAATTCGAACCCACTACACTTGCTACAGTGTCAATGCGGGGGGAGGGAGAATGGTGGGCAGAGGAGCGCCGCTCACAACAACGAGCGGAGCACCGGGCGGATAAAGCAGCTGGTGCCACCACCTTGCCAGTGGCAACCCCCCCCCCCAAGTCGTTCAACCCGTAGCGCCGCCTGGGCTCTGTCTCGGGCCCCCCCCCCACGTGGCCAGCGTTGCCTTGCGGACACTTCACGTGGCCTCAAGTGCACCTAGCCTGGCACGCAAAGCGACGCGGTGACGTCATTGGCTCCACGCTCAGAGCTCGCAGCTCCGCTGGTCAGCGGGTTCCAATTTGATCTCCCGACACGGTAGTGGAAGATGGTTGTCTCACACCCCCCCCCCCCCCCTCACTCGTGTGGTCGCCTGTGCCCACCCAACGGCGGTGTTGATGAACGGGCCCGCCACAAGTGGTTGAGGGGGGGGGGCGAAACTCACCCAGGGTCCGTGCTTGGACAGCAGGGGACATGGGACAGATTGGGGGGGGGGCTCCCCCCAATTTCATTCCTTTAACCAGGATTTGTGCCACCCGCGCTAGCGAGCCACTGGTGCGGCTTCGTAGCAATTTCTTGTCCTCCGATTAGCACGCTTGGCGACGTACGGTGCGAACGAAGTTGAACGTCCATACAAAGGAGGTGTACACAACGAGAAAATAATACACGTCTTTAAGAGCGAAACAGAATCCCAGCATGCTCTGCATGTGAATGCCGTACCATCACTCCGTCTCCGTGGTGAATATTCTCGTGCCGCGTTCACAATTTTCACATGCCACTCTGTATCGTAAGGTGGGTGGATATATTAATAGGTGAGTGGGTGAGTGAGTAATTCGTTGCGTGGGTAGATGGGGAAAGTTCGTAGCTGGCTGAGTGGGTTGGTGGATGGGTAGGTGGATAAACATGTCAGGTGGACGGGTGGGTGAGAGAGTCAGTGGTTTGTGGATGAGAGAGTGAGTCTGTGTGTGGATGTGTAAACGAGTGTGGGAGTTCGTGAATAGGCGAGTGATTGGCGAGTAGATAGTTGAGTCGCTGGGCAGGTGAGTGGGTCGGTGTGTAGATGAGTGGGTGGCTGAGTGGTTCCTTAAGATGAATGAGTTGGTAGATGATTGCGTGAGTCGGTGGATAGATATGCATATGAGTGAGTATATAGGTGGGTGGGATGTTGCTGATTGCGTGTGTGCATAGGAGTGGGGAGCGGTGGTGCAGTGGTTAGCGCGCTGCGCTACGAACACAGCAAATACCTGAGTTCAACTCCCGCTCACGTAACACCAAGTTGAGCGAGAAGGTAGTTGAGTGCCTGGGTAGCTGAGTGAGAGAATAATTGAGTGGCTGTGAAGTTGAGTGGCTGTGTAGTTGCGTTAGTGAGTCGTTGAGATGTTGCGTAGTTGACTTCCTGGGTAGTTGAGTCACTGGATAGTTGAGTGGCTGTGTAGTTGAGTGACGGCGTAGCTGGGTGGCTGTGTAGTTGAGTGACTCACCCCCCACCACTCACCCACCCTCACTCACCCTCACTCACCNACCACTCACCACTCCTCACTCACCCTCACCACTCACTCCTCACACTCACTAACCACTCACCCCCCACCACTCACCACCACTCACCACCACACTCACCCTCACCACTCACTCACCCTCACTCACCANTCACTCACCNACCACTCACTACTCACTCACCTCTCACCACTCACTCACCCTCACCACTGACCCTCACCACTCACCCACCCTCACTCACCACTCACCCTCACTCACCCTCACTCACCCTCACACACTCACTCACCACTCACTCCTCACCACTCACTCACCCATCACTCACCCTCACACACCACTCACCTCACCACTCACTCCTCACCACTCACTCACCCTCACTCACCCCCCCCNACCCTCACTCACCNACCACTCACCCTCACCACCATCACCACTCACCACCACTCACTCCCCCCCCCNACCTCACCACTCACCCTCACCACTCACCACCCTCACCCCCCCCCACGCCCCGCTCACCTACCGCGTGGTGCAGCAGCAGCAGCTGCTGCTGGCCTCCAGCTGCTCCCGATGTCGCTGCGCAGTCGTCCCGAGTGGCGGCGTCTCCAGAGCGCGAGGTGCCGCACGCAGCCAGCCTCCAGCCGGGCCCCCCCCTTGGAGAAAGCCGCGACCCCGAAGGGCCCCCCTTGGAAAGAGAAAGCCGCGACCCCGAAGGGCCCCCCTTGGAAAGAGAAAGCCGCGACCCCGAAGAAACTGGGCGACGCGCACGCCGTGGGCCTCGTGGCCGCCACGTGTTGAGGAATCGATTCGAGTGAGCGACAACAACGCGTGTCGATTCGATTCCACGCGATTGTTGAAGTCTCACAACGCGACTGCTCATGCCGCTGGCGCGTCAGTGGTGGTGCACACGCAACAACACAACCTCGTCAACAACACAACCTCGTCAACGACGACGACGCTGTGGCAATGGCCTTTATTCGTGAGCAGGGCTGTTGAGTTTAGATGCGGCCATGATGTTGGTTCACTGCACGACAATGTGAGTGCAAGAATCGATAGCACTCGATTCCCTTCCTAACTTGAGAATCGATTCATGAGGGCCACCCGAGGCCCACGCACGGGATAAGAGGCGAAATCGATTCTCGATTCGGCAAGTATCGATTACGGCGCTCTGGAATCGAATGTATCAAAGGTCAAGGTGCAGCGAGGCAACGTCGCTGTCAGGCCGCTGCTGGTGGGAAGGGCCTCCCCAGGGCGCCTGGGCCACTCTCACAATCTGTGCAGGCGTCTTCCAAGAGGGCGAGTGCGACTGGGAGTCTGTGAAAAAGGAGCTTCAGGGTCTACATCGGTGGCTCTTAAACCTTCACTTGCAGCCTCAAAGAATCACTGCTCGAAATAAACATTCTAAATAAAGATTCTCTTTTCTCAGAAATAACATGACGTCATCACCCTCTCATCTCCCAGCGTCTCGTGACGTCGCACCCTCTTTCCCAGCGTCTCGTGACGTCATCACCCCTCAAATCCTCAGCGTCTCGTGACGTCATTACTCCCCCTCACAACCTCGCCCCAATCTCTCGTGACGTCATTTCTCCTCTCCTGAACACCCAGCGTCTCTGACGTCATAACACCATTCTCCACTTCACCCAAAATCTCGTGACGTCATCCCGGCGCGTGACAGACAGACACGTGGTGGTGTATAGATTTATCACCAGTTAAGATCTCGCTAAGATTAAAGTCTATTTCAAAGGAAGACCTATTTACACGCGATTGTACAGGATGTTGAAGTTAAAAGACTGGACGTGTACACACACTAAAACTAAATAAAGGGTATATTTTAAATCAACGCAGTTGTCCGGTCTTGCGGTCTTTATCGAAGAGTTTGGGTTTCGTCTTCAAGACACAGCGGTGTTCGGCGTGTTTGCTGCATGCTTACAGGGTCGCCGTGGTTAACACTCATGCCACGTGCTCTTGCTAGCCGGTTCGAGAGGACAAATGCCACTCTACTACCACTCTGGGCCTATCTGTGTGTGCTGTGAAGATGGGCTATTGCCTGAAACGTCGCCCGCAGTGTTGACATTTTAAATCGGTATCCTGTAGTTCCATCACCGCCCACTGGAGGGCAGCTCTCCCATGTGGTGTGTGCGTGCCTTCATCACGTGCCTTCATCACGTGGTGTGTGCGTGCCTTCATCACGTGCCTTCATCACGTGGAGTTGTTACCCGAGTACATTGTGAGGTTGACGCTGGCCAACGTTGCTGCACATCCCATCGGTGAAACGGCAGCACGGGCAGCATTGGCGGATGCGCGTGGGCTGGAGGGAAGTTGGCTGATGAAAAATAGAGGGTCAAACGGCAAGCTGGACTTTGGATAAAGTCGAGCGTCTCTCCTCAGTAAAATCCCTCTCGAAATGACCTTGAGGTCTGATTTAAGCCCCTTATAACTTCGCTCTTGCATCCAAATCCTTTGTTCTCGACTTGGCCTATCATGGACTTTGCATTCAATTGTTAATTTTTACATTAACAATCTGCATATCTCGCAACATATAACGTATGTACATCTCACTGCATAATTGTACACTTCCGTTTGAATAAGGATGTGCATCTCCAAGCATAACTCCGTGCTAAGTGTTAATTTGCTAATATTCGCCCCCAAAGTCCTCTAAACTGCTGCAAGTTTACAGGATTATAAAGCGACATACAGCCTGAAATATCAAAATTGGTGATCTCGAGCTTGATTTAGACTAAGATGTGCAAGTTTATACTGTACTGACTTTGTTTAATACATATATTTAAGGACAATCGTGTTGAGCGGGGTGCTACTTGAAAACGAGTGTTTTATATTTTAATTTCTGCCGAGAACCTTGAATAATCATCTGAATGTAAGCATGGTTTATTATAATGTCCATATTAAAGTTTTTTNGTGTTAAATCGCTTAAATATATAAATGTGTCGTTGAAACCCGCCACCACCCGACAAAGCCAACTAGTTAGTGTTGTCACGTAAACAGAACATGCAAATTTGTCACTAGAGTAGTGACATATGACGTCACTGCTGTGTCGGCCCGTACGAGGGCTGGGGGCCCCAAAGGGGTGCCTGGGGGTCACGTGGTGGAGGGACCCGGACCTTCCCAGAGGTGGGGAAGGAGGCGTGGCCTGGAAGGGAGGCGTGGCCTGGAAAGGGAGGCGTGGCCTGGAAGGGAGGCGTGGCCTGGAAGGGAGGCGTGGCCTGGTCGAGGCCTGGAAAGGGAGGCGTGGCCTGGGAAGGGAGGCGTGGCCTGGGAAGGGAGGCGTGGCCTGGGAAGGGAGGCGTGGCCTGGGCGGAGCCGGCCACGCGAGAGCAGATATAAGAGCGAGGCTGTTGAACTCCGAAGTGAAGACGACATCATCGGTCCTCAAGTCTCGGGTCGTCGTCCTGGACCAGGCAGCCCGCAGCCTGCCTGGCCCAGTCTGTGTCGTGTTCCAGAGTGTTTGTGAGTTGAGGAAGGTGGTCACCACCTCATGTACAGTGTTATATTACTCACCGTTTAATACAGAGTGTTGCCTCCAAGCTGTGTGTGTGTGCACCTAATTCGAACCCACTACACTTGCTACAGTGTCAATGCGGGGGGAGGGAGAATGGTGGGCAGAGGAGCGCCGCTCACAACAACGAGCGGAGCACCGGGCGGATAAAGCAGCTGGTGCCACCACCTTGCCAGTGGCAACCCCCCCCCCCAAGTCGTTCAACCCGTAGCGCCGCCTGGGCTCTGTCTCGGCCCCCCCCCACGTGGCCAGCGTTGCCTTGCGGACACTTCACGTGGCCTCAAGTGCACCTAGCCTGGCACGCAAAGCGACGCGGTGACGTCATTGGCTCCACGCTCAGAGCTCGCAGCTCCGCTGGTCAGCGGGTTCCAATTTGATCTCCCGACACGGTAGTGGAAGATGGTTGTCTCACACTCACCCCCCCCCCCCGTCACTCGTGTGGTCGCCTGTGCCCACCCAACGGCGGTGTTGATGAACGGGCCGCCACAAGTGGTTGAGGGGGGGGGCGAAACTCACCAGGGTCCGTGCTTGGACAGCAGGGGACATGGGACAGATTGGGGGGGGGGGCCCCCCCAATTTCATTCCTTTAACCAGGATTTGTGCCACCCGCGCTAGCGAGCCACTGGTGCGGCTTCGTAGCAATTTCTTGTCCTCCGATTAGCACGCTTGGCGACGTACGGTGCGAACGAAGTTGAACGTCCATACAAAGGAGGTGTACACAACGAGAAAATAATACACGTCTTTAAGAGCGAAACAGAATCCCAGCATGCTCTGCATGTGAATGCCGTACCATCACTCCGTCTCCGTGGTGAATATTCTCGGTGCCGCGTTCACAATTTTCACATGCCACTCTGTATCGTAAGGTGGGTGGATATATTAATAGGTGAGTGGGTGAGTGAGTAATTCGTTGCGTGGGTAGATGGGGAAAGTTCGTAGCTGGCTGAGTGGGTTGGTGGATGGGTAGGTGGATAAACATGTCAGGTGGACGGGTGGGTGAGAGAGTCAGTGGTTTGTGGATGAGAGAGTGAGTCTGTGTGTGGATGTGTAAACGAGTGTGGGAGTTCGTGAATAGGCGAGTGATTGGCGAGTAGATAGTTGAGTCGCTGGGCAGGTGAGTGGGTCGGTGTGTAGATGAGTGGGTGGCTGAGTGGTTCCTTAAGATGAATGAGTTGGTAGATGATTGCGTGAGTCGGTGGATAGATATGCATATGAGTGAGTATATAGGTGGGTGGGGATGTTGCTGATTGCGTGTGTGCATAGGAGTGGGGAGCGGTGGTGCAGTGGTTAGCGCGCTGCGCTACGAACACAGCAAATACCTGAGTTCAACTCCCGCTCACGTAACACCAAGTTGAGCGAGAAGGTAGTTGAGTGCCTGGGTAGCTGAGTGAGAGAATAATTGAGTGGCTGTGAAGTTGAGTGGCTGTGTAGTTGCGTTAGTGAGTCGTTGAGATGTTGCGTAGTTGACTTCCTGGTAGTTGAGTCACTGGATAGTTGAGTGGCTGTGTAGTTGAGTGACGGCGTAGCTGGGTGGCTGTGTAGTTGAGTGACGGTGTAGCTGGGTGGCTGTGTAGTTGAGTGACGGCGTAGCTGGGTGGCTGTGTAGTTGAGTGACGATGTAGCTGGGTGGCTGTGTAGTTGAGTGACGGTGTAGCTGGGTGGCTGAGTAGTTGAGTGACGGTGTAGCTGGGTGGCTGTGTAGTTGAGTCACGGTGTAGCTGGGTGGCTGTGTAGTTGAGTGACGATGTAGCTGGGTGGCTGTGTAGTTGAGTGATGATGTAGCTGGGTGGCTGAGTAGTTGAGTGACGGTGTAGCTGGGTGGCTGTGTAGTTGAGTGACGATGTAGCTGGGTGGCTGTGTAGTTGAGTGACGATGTAGCTGGGTGGCTGTGTAGTTGAGTGATGATGTAGCTGGGTGGCTGTGTAGTTGAGTGATGATGTAGCTGGGTGGCTGGTAGTTGAGTGATGATGTAGCTGGGTGGCTGAGTAGTTGAGTGACGGTGTAGCTGGGTGGCTGTGTAGTTGAGTGACGATGTAGCTGGGTGGCTGGTAGTTGAGTGATGATGTAGCTGGGTGGCTGAGTAGTTGAGTGACGGTGTAGCTGGTGGCTGAGTAGTTGAGTCACGGTGTAGCTGGGTGGCTGTGTAGTTGAGTGACGATGTAGCTGGGTGGCTGTGTAGTTGAGTGACGGTGTAGCTGGGTGGCTGAGTAGTTGAGTGACGATGTAGCTGGGTGGCTGTGTAGTTGAGTGACGGTGTAGCTGGGTGGCTGGTAGTTGAGTGATGATGTAGCTGGGTGGCTGAGTAGTTGAGTGACGGTGTAGCTGGGTGGCTGTGTAGTTGAGTCACGGTGTAGCTGGGTGGCTGTGTAGTTGAGTGACGATGTAGCTGGGTGGCTGTGTAGTTGAGTGATGATGTAGCTGGGTGGCTGTGTAGTTGAGTGACGGTGTAGCTGGGTGGCTGTGTAGTTGAGTGACGGTGTAGCTGGGTGGCTGTGTAGTTGAGTGATGATGTAGCTGGGTGGCTGAGTAGTTGAGTGACGGTGTAGCTGGGTGGCTGTGTAGTTGAGTGACGATGTAGCTGGGTGGCTGTGTAGTTGAGTGACGATGTAGCTGGGTGGCTGGTAGTTGAGTGATGATGTAGCTGGGTGGCTGAGTAGTTGAGTGACGGTGTAGCTGGGTGGCTGAGTAGTTGAGTGACGGCGTAGCTGGGTGGCTGTGTAGTTGAGTGACGATGTAGCTGGGTGGCTGTGTAGTTGAGTGACGATGTAGCTGGGTGGCTGTGTAGTTGAGTGATGGTGTAGCTGGGTGGCTGAGTAGTTGAGTGACGATGTAGCTGGTGGCTGTGTAGTTGAGTGATGATGTAGCTGGGTGGCTGTGTAGTTGAGTGATGATGTAGCTGGGTGGCTGAGTAGTTGAGTGACGATGTAGCTGGGTGGCTGTGTAGTTGAGTGATGATGTAGCTGGGTGGCTGTGTAGTTGAGTGATGATGTAGCTGGGTGGCTGTGTAGTTGAGTGACGATGTAGCTGGTGGCTGTGTAGTTGAGTGACGATGTAGCTGGGTGGCTGTGTAGTTGAGTGACGGCGTAGTTGGGTGGCTGTGTAGTTGAGTGACGATGTAGCTGGGTGGCTGTGTAGTTGAGTGATGATGTAGCTGGGTGGCTGTGTAGTTGAGTGACGGTGTAGCTGGGTGGCTGAGTAGTTGAGTGACGATGTAGCTGGGTGGCTGTGTAGTTTAGTGACGATGTAGTTGGGTGGCTGTGTAGTTGAGTGACGGCGTAGCTGGGTGGCTGTGTAGTTGAGTGACGATGTAGCTGGGTGGCTGTGTAGTTGAGTGACGCGTAGCTGGGTGGCTGTGTAGTTGAGTGACGGCGTAGCTGGGTGGCTGTGTAGTTGAGTGACGATGTAGCTGGGTGGCTGTGTAGTTGAGTGACGATGTAGCTGGGTGGCTGAGTAGTTGAGTGACGCGTAGCTGGGTGGCTGTGTAGTTGAGTGACGATGTAGCTGGGTGGCTGTGTAGTTGAGTGACGATGTAGCTGGGTGGCTGTGTAGTTGAGTGACGATGTAGCTGGGTGGCTGTGTAGTTGAGTGACGATGTAGCTGGGTGGCTGTGTAGTTGAGTGACGATGTAGCTGGGTGGCTGAGTAGTTGAGTGACGGCGTAGCTGGGTGGTTGTGTAGTTGAGTGACGATGTAGCTGGGTGGCTGTGTAGTTGAGTGACGGTGTAGCTGGGTGGCTGTGTAGTTGAGTGACGATGTAGCTGGGTGGCTGTGTAGTTGAGTGACGATGTAGCTGGGTGGCTGTGTAGTTGAGTGACGGCGTAGCTGGGTGGCTGTGTAGTTGAGTGACGATGTAGCTGGNTGGCTGTGTAGTTGAGTGACGATGTAGCTGGGTGGCTGTGTAGTTGAGTGACGATGTAGCTGGGTGGCTGAGTAGTTGAGTGATGATGTAGCTGGGTGGCTGTGTAGTTGAGTGACGTGTAGCTGGGTGGCTGAGTAGTTGAGTGACGGTGTAGCTGGGTGGCTGAGTAGTTGAGTGACGTGTAGCTGGGTGGCTGTGTAGTTGAGTGACGATGTAGCTGGGTGGCTGTGTAGTTGAGTGACGGCGTAGCTGGGTGGCTGTGTAGTTGAGTGACGATGTAGCTGGGTGGCTGTGTAGTTGAGTGACGGTGTAGCTGGGTGGCTGAGTAGTTGAGTGACGGTGTAGCTGGGTGGCTGAGTAGTTGAGTGACGGTGTAGCTGGGTGGCTGTGTAGTTGAGTGACGGTGTAGCTGGGTGGCTGAGTAGTTGAGTGACGATGTAGCTGGGTGGCTGAGTAGTTGAGTGACGATGTAGCTGGGTGGCTGTGTAGTTGAGTGACGATGTAGCTGGGTGGCTGTGTAGTTGAGTGACGGTGTAGCTGGGTGGCTGTGTAGTTGAGTGATGATGTAGCTGGGTGGCTGTGTAGTTGAGTGACGATGTAGCTGGGTGGCTGTGTAGTTGAGTGACGGTGTAGCTGGGTGGCTGTGTAGTTGAGTGATGATGTAGCTGGGTGGCTGTGTAGTTGAGTGACGATGTAGCTGGGTGGCTGTGTAGTTGAGTGACGGTGTAGCTGGGTGGCTGAGTAGTTGAGTAACGATGTAGCTGGGTGGCTGAGTAGTTGAGTGACGGCGTAGCTGGGTGGCTGTGTAGTTGAGTGACGATGTAGCTGGGTGGCTGTGTAGTTGAGTGACGATGTAGCTGGGTGGCTGTGTAGTTGAGTGACGGCGTAGCTGGGTGGCTGTGTAGTTGAGTGACGATGTAGCTGGGTGGCTGTGTAGTTGAGTGACGGCGTAGCTGGGTGGCTGTGTAGTTGAGTGACGATGTAGCTGGGTGGCTGTGTAGTTGAGTGACGATGTAGCTGGGTGGCTGTGTAGTTGAGTGACGGTGTAGCTGGGTGGCTGAGTAGTTGAGTGACGGTGTAGCTGGGTGGCTGTGTAGTTGAGTGACGATGTAGCTGGGTGGCTGTGTAGTTGAGTGACGATGTAGCTGGGTGGCTGTGTAGTTGAGTGACGGCGTAGCTGGGTGGCTGTGTAGTTGAGTGACGATGTAGCTGGGTGGCTGTGTAGTTGAGTGACGATGTAGCTGGGTGGCTGTGTAGTTGAGTGACGGCGTAGCTGGGTGGCTGTGTAGTTGAGTGACGATGTAGCTGGGTGGCTGTGTAGTTGAGTGACGGTGTAGCTGGGTGGCTGTGTAGTTGAGTGACGATGTAGCTGGGTGGCTGTGTAGTTGAGTGACGATGTAGCTGGGTGGCTGTGTAGTTGAGTGACGATGTAGCTGGGTGGCTGTGTAGTTGAGTGACGGCGTAGCTGGGTGGCTGTGTAGTTGAGTGACGATGTAGCTGGGTGGCTGAGTAGTTGAGTGACGATGTAGCTGGGTGGCTGAGTAGTTGAGTGACGGTGTAGCTGGGTGGCTGTGTAGTTGAGTGACGATGTAGCTGGGTGGCTGTGTAGTTGAGTGACGGTGTAGCTGGGTGGCTGTGTAGTTGAGTGACGTGTAGCTGGGTGGCTGAGTAGTTGAGTGACGATGTAGCTGGGTGGCTGAGTAGTTGAGTGACGGTGTAGCTGGGTGGCTGAGTAGTTGAGTGACGATGTAGCTGGGTGGCTGTGTAGTTGAGTGACGATGTAGCTGGGTGGCTGTGTAGTTGAGTGACGATGTAGCTGGGTGGCTGAGTAGTTGAGTGACGATGTAGCTGGGTGGCTGAGTAGTTGAGTGACGGTGTAGCTGGGTGGCTGTGTAGTTGAGTGACGATGTAGCTGGGTGGCTGTGTAGTTGAGTGACGGTAGCTGGGTGGCTGTGTTGAGTGACGGTGTAGCTGGGTGGCTGTGTAGTTGAGTGACGGTGTAGCTGGGTGGCTGTGTAGTTGAGTGACGGTGTAGCTGGGTGGCTGAGTAGTTGAGTGACGGTGTAGCTGGGTGGCTGAGTAGTTGAGTGACGGTGTAGCTGGGTGGCTGAGTAGTTGAGTGACGATGTAGCTGGGTGGCTGTGTAGTTGAGTGACGATGTAGCTGGGTGGCTGTGTAGTTGAGTGACGGTGTAGCTGGGTGGCTGTGTAGTTGAGTGACGGTGTAGCTGGGTGGCTGTGTAGTTGAGTGACAATGTAGCTGGGTGGCTGTGTAGTTGAGTGATGATGTAGCTGGGTGGCTGTGTAGTTGAGTGATGATGTAGCTGGGTGGCTGGTAGTTGAGTGATGATGTAGCTGGGTGGCTGAGTAGTTGAGTGACGGTGTAGCTGGGTGGCTGTGTAGTTGAGTGACGATGTAGCTGGGTGGCTGGTAGTTGAGTGATGATGTAGCTGGGTGGCTGAGTAGTTGAGTGACGGTGTAGCTGGGTGGCTGAGTAGTTGAGTCACGGTGTAGCTGGGTGGCTGTGTAGTTGAGTGACGATGTAGCTGGGTGGCTGTGTAGTTGAGTGACGGTGTAGCTGGGTGGCTGAGTAGTTGAGTGACGATGTAGCTGGGTGGCTGTGTAGTTGAGTGACGGTGTAGCTGGGTGGCTGGTAGTTGAGTGATGATGTAGCTGGGTGGCTGAGTAGTTGAGTGACGGTGTAGCTGGGTGGCTGTGTAGTTGAGTCACGGTGTAGCTGGGTGGCTGTGTAGTTGAGTGACGATGTAGCTGGGTGGCTGTGTAGTTGAGTGATGATGTAGCTGTGTGGCTGTGTAGTTGAGTGACGGTGTAGCTGGGTGGCTGTGTAGTTGAGTGACGGTGTAGCTGGGTGGCTGTGTAGTTGAGTGATGATGTAGCTGGGTGCTGAGTAGTTGAGTGACGGTGTAGCTGGGTGGCTGTGTAGTTGAGTGACGGTGTAGCTGGGTGGCTGAGTAGTTGAGTGACGATGTAGCTGGGTGGCTGAGTAGTTGAGTGACGGTGTAGCTGGGTGGCTGAGTAGTTGAGTGACGATGTAGCTGGGTGGCTGTGTAGTTGAGTGACGATGTAGCTGGTGGCTGTGTAGTTGAGTAACGATGTAGCTGGGTGACTGTGTAGTTGAGTGACGATGTAGCTGGGTGGCTGGGTAGTTGAGTGATGATGTAGCTGGGTGGCTGAGTAGTTGAGTGACGGTGTAGCTGGGTGGCTGTGTAGTTGAGTGACGATGTAGCTGGGTGGCTGAGTAGTTGAGTGACGATGTAGCTGGGTGGCTGTGTAGTTGAGTGACGATGTAGCTGGGTGGCTGGTAGTTGAGTGACGATGTAGCTGGGTGGCTGTGTAGTTGAGTGACGATGTAGCTGGGTGGCTGTGTAGTTGAGTGACGGTGTAGCTGGGTGGCTGTGTAGTTGAGTGACGGTGTAGCTGGGTGGCTGAGTAGTTGAGTGACGATGTAGCTGGGTGGCTGAGTAGTTGAGTGACGGTGTAGCTGGGTGGCTGTGTAGTTGAGTGACGATGTAGCTGGGTGGCTGTGTAGTTGAGTGACGGTGTAGCTGGGTGGCTGTGTAGTTGAGTGACGGTGTAGCTGGGTGGCTGAGTAGTTGAGTGACGATGTAGCTGGGTGGCTGAGTAGTTGAGTGACGGTGTAGCTGGGTGGCTGTGTAGTTGAGTGACGATGTAGCTGGTGGCTGTGTAGTTGAGTGACGGTGTAGCTGGGTGGCTGTGTAGTTGAGTGACGGTGTAGCTGGGTGGCTGAGTAGTTGAGTGACGATGTAGCTGGGTGGCTGAGTAGTTGAGTGACGATGTAGCTGGTGGCTGAGTAGTTGAGTGACGGCGTAGCTGGGTGGCTGAGTAGTTGAGTGACGATGTAGCTGGGTGGCTGTGTAGTTGAGTGACGGCGTAGCTGGGTGGCTGTGTAGTTGAGTGACGGTGTAGCTGGGTGGCTGTGTAGTTGAGTGACGGTGTAGCTGGGTGGCTGTGTAGTTGAGTGACGGCGTAGCTGGGTGGCTGTGTAGTTGAGTGACGATGTAGCTGGGTGGCTGAGTAGTTGAGTGACGGTGTAGCTGGGTGGCTGTGTAGTTGAGTGACGGTGTAGCTGGGTGGCTGAGTAGTTGAGTGACGATGTAGCTGGGTGGCTGTGTAGTTGAGTGACGGTGTAGCTGGGTGGCTGTGTAGTTGAGTGACGGTGTAGCTGGGTGGCTGTGTAGTTGAGTGACGATGTAGCTGGGTGGCTGTGTAGTTGAGTGACGGTGTAGCTGGGTGGCTGTGTAGTTGAGTGACGGCGTAGCTGGGTGGCCGTGTAGTTGAGTGACGATGTAGCTGGGTGGCTGTGTAGTTGAGTGACGATGTAGCTGGGTGGCTGAGTAGTTGAGTGACGATGTAGCTGGGTGGCTGTGTAGTTGAATGACGATGTAGCTGGGTGGCTGTGTAGTTGAGTGACGGTGTAGCTGGGTGGCTGTGTAGTTGAGTGACGATGTAGCTGGGTGGCTGTGTAGTTGAGTGACGATGTAGCTGGGTGGCTGTGTAGTTGAGTGACGATGTAGCTGGGTGGCTGTGTAGTTGAGTGACGGTGTAGCTGGTGGCTGTGTAGTTGAGTGACGGTGTAGCTGGGTGGCTGTGTAGTTGAGTGACGGTGTAGCTGGGTGGCTGTGTAGTTGAGTGACGGCGTAGCTGGGTGGCTGTGTAGTTGAGTGACGATGTAGCTGGGTGGCTGTGTAGTTGAGTGACGGTGTAGCTGGGTGGCTGTGTAGTTGAGTGACGGTGTAGCTGGGTGGCTGTGTAGTTGAGTGACGGTGTAGCTGGGTGGCTGTGTAGTTGAGTGACGATGTAGCTGGGTGGCTGTGTAGTTGAGTGACGGTGTAGCTGGGTGGCTGTGTAGTTGAGTGACGGTGTAGCTGGGTGGCTGTGTAGTTGAGTGACGGTGTAGCTGGGTGGCTGTGTAGTTGAGTGACGATGTAGCTGGGTGGCTGTGTAGTTGATGACGGCGTAGCTGGGTGGCTGAGTAGTTGAGTGACGATGTAGCTGGGTGGCTGTGTAGTTGAGTGACGATGTAGCTGGGTGGCTGAGTAGTTGAGTGACGATGTAGCTGGGTGGCTGTGTAGTTGAGTGACGGCGTAGCTGGGTGGCTGAGTAGTTGAGTGACGGCGTAGCTGGGTGGCTGTGTAGTTGAGTGACGATGTAGCTGGGTGGCTGTGTAGTTGAGTGACGATGTAGCTGGGTGGCTGTGTAGTTGAGTGACGATGTAGCTGGGTGGCTGTGTAGTTGAGTGACGATGTAGCTGGGTGGCTGTGTAGTTGAGTGACGATGTAGCTGGGTGGCTGTGTAGTTGAGTGACGATGTAGCTGGGTGGCTGTGTAGTTGAGTGACGGTGTAGCTGGGTGGCTGTGTAGTTGAGTGACGATGTAGCTGGTGGCTGTGTAGTTGAGTGACGATGTAGCTGGGTGGCTGTGTAGTTGAGTGACGGTGTAGCTGGGTGGCTGTGTAGTTGAGTGACGATGTAGCCGATGTGGTGTGGTGGTTTCGGCGTGCGCGGTATAAAAAACACTCGCAAGGCTGCCGTGGGTGGGGTCACAGCCACCTGCGCGGAGTGTCGCTCACGGCCTCCCCCTCCTCCCCCTCCCTCCCCCCCCTCCNCCCCCTACCCACCCCCCCTCTCCNTCCTCCCTCCCCCCGCCGCCTCCACCAACCCCTCCACCCCCCGCCCGCCGGCTTCAAAAGCGCCTCTTCCAGTTCCAGCAGCCCCGCCCTCACTCCCTCTCTACAACCTGCTCCAGGACGCGCTCGAGAGAGACAGAGAGAACGAGAGACGACGAGGAGATAGTGGTGGTGGAGGAGGTGGTAGTGGAGGAGGTAGTGGTGGAGGAGGTAGTGGTGGAGGAGGTAGTGGTGGAGGAGGTAGGTGGTGGAGGAGGTAGTGGTGGAGGTGGTGGAGGAGGTAGTGGTGGAGGAGTAGTGGTGGAGGAGGTAGTGGTGGAGGTCTCCCAGGCGCGGGACTGCGGTGAGAGCCCAGCAGCAACAGACCAGGCGGCTTGGCAGCTGGGGCGAGTGGTGTGCGCCTCTGCAAGCTTCAACAATTAACAGCGGCAGCGGCGGTAATAGCAGCAGCAGCAGCACTATCAGCAATACACAATCACCATCATCATCACCATCAGCAATACACAATCACCATCAGCAATACACAATCACCATCATCATCACCATCAGCAATACACAATCACCATCAGCAATACACAATCACCATCATCATCACCATCAGCAATACACAATCACCATCAGCAATACACAATCACCATCATCACCATCAGCAATACACAATCACCATCATCACCATCAGCAATACACAATCACCATCATCATCACCATCAGCAATACACAATCACCATCAGCAATACACAATCACCATCAGCAATACACAATCACCATCAGCAATACACAATCACCATCAGCAATACACAATCACCATCAGCATCACCATCAGCAATACACAATCACCATCATCACCATCAGCAATACACAATCACCATCATCACCATCAGCAATACACAATCACCATCATCACCATCAGCAATACACAATCACCATCATCACCATCAGCAATACACAATCACCATCATCATCATCACCATCAGCAATACACAATCACCATCATCACCATCAGCAATACACAATCACCATCATCATCATCACCATCAGCAATACACAATCACCATCATCACCATCAGCAATACACAATCACCATCATCATCAAGCCATCAGCAATACACAATCACCATCATCACCATCAGCAATACACAATCACCATCATCACCATCAGCAATACACAATCACCATCATCACCATCAGCAATACACAATCACCATCATCATCNCCATCAGCAATACACAATCACCATCATCACCATCAGCAATACACAATCACCATCATCACCATCAGCAATACACAATCACCATCATCATCACCATCAGCAATACACAATCACCATCAGTATCACCATGACCAACACAAAATTACCACAACATCACCACAAGCATCATCATTAGCAGCAACACAATCACCATTGTCACCACCAACACACCACCAGCACCATCCGCAACACGATCGCCATCTGTACCAGCATCATCGGCTGTAGCAGCGCCATCGCCACCACCGCCACCACCATCGTCAGCAGCTGTAGCGGCACCACCACCNACCTCCAGCGCCACACCACCACCGCCGCTACCACCTCCACCACCGCCGCACCACCAGCGCACCACACTCCACCGCCACCTCCACCACCGCCGCCACCACCAGCGCCACCACACCACCTCCACCACCACTCCACCACCACCACGACAGACCTGGGTGTTTACATATAAATATTTATACTACCGATGATGATACCACTACTGCTAATGATACTACTACTGATACTACTACTGCTGATGATACTATTACTGATACTACTATTGCTGATACTACTACTGCTGTTGATACTATGACTGATACTACTACTGCTGATACTACTACTGCTGATGATACTATTACTGATACTACTACTGCTGATACTACTATTACTGATACTACCGATGATACTACTACTGCTGATACTACTATTACTGATACTACTGATGATACTACTACTGCTGATGATACTATTACTGATACTGCTGCTGATGATACTACTACTGCTGATGATACAATTACTGATACTACTGCTGATGATACTACTACTGCTGATGATACTATTACTGATACTACCGATGATGATACTACTACTGCTGATACTACCGGTGATGATACTACTACTGCTGATACTACCGATGATGATACTACTACTGCAGATACTACTACTGCTGATGATACTACTACTGCTGATGATACTACTACTGCTGATACTACCGGTGATGATATTAGTACTGCTGATACTACCGATGATGATACTACTACTGCTGATACTACTACTGCTGATGATACTACTATTACCTTTAACTTGTACCTTACCTGCTAAAGGGTCAAAGGTAATGGTAGAGTGATTGTATTGTGGTTAGGTAAAAGGTAGGGTAAAGGTAGGCTCGTTGCTTTTTACCTTTTGCCTTTTGCCTTGCCTTGCCGAGGCCTGAGCAGAGGGTGGGTGGCCAGCCGCCTGTGTCTCTCCTCAAGTGGCAGTGTTCATACAGTGTGTGTGTGCTGCGTGTCTCTGTCTGTCTATGCCACCCACTAGATCCGTATCTTACACCCATTGTCTGCACTATCTGTGCCGAGACCACCAAGATGAATGCACAGGACGATCAGGTGAGCGTCACGTCTCTACCCCCTNCCTCTCCCCGTGTGTCTCACAAGCCAAGCAGGCTCCAGCCTGGTAGTGCTGATTGTGGGGACTGGTGAACCACTGCCGTGTTTGGGAACAAAGCGTCTAGTGCAGTGGTTCTTAACCTGGGGCTGTGCAAGATGCCCTCTTCTGAGGTTAAGAGCCACTGGTTTAGAGTAGGACTGAACGATTCATCGATTTAAAATCGAAATCGCAATTTGAAGCAATGCGATGAGGAAATCGCAAAGGCTGCGGTTTTTTTTTGCGATTTGAAAAGTCCGATTAGTTATTGGAATTGTTTTACTTATTATTACTACAACTTTATTGATTTCACTTCACAATTGTTCTGTTTGATTGTTCTATTTCAATGTTTTTTAATAAATACATGTTGGAAGCAATTAATATATTTGTAAGTTCTCATCCTTGCATCATCAGAATATATGTAGTAGTTGACACGTTGATGGTGTCACGTGGTAATGCTGCACCACGTGTTGTACATCTACTGCACCCGAGTATCGAACTGCAGCTTGACTTGAACAATTCTTTTGAAAATCAAATCGCAATTGCAACATTGCCCCAAATCGTCCAGCCCTCGTGTCGAGCGTGAAAGCCTCTTCTTGTTATTGCCCCCCCCCGACCCTGGCTTTGCCGTCACCCTCTGCAGGGCGCCCTCCAGCGACGCAGCGTTTTGACCACCAGGCAGCGCCGTCTCAGGCGGCGCTGCCTGGTGGTTCATCGGTGTATCGTGGCGCCGCAGCCGCCACGCCACCAGCCCCNGCAAGAGGAGGAGGAAGACTCGCTGTGGGCGGCGGCTGCGGCGGCCACCGACCCTGAGACCGTCGCTGCTCTGGTGAGAGAGACGCTCCACTCCACACTCCACCCAGACTCCACTCCACCCCACTCCACCCCCGTGGTTGAAACGGCACCACGGGAGGATCGGAGGAGGAGGGCGACCGGGTTGATGGTTTTGACGTCGACGTGTTCGCGTGGCCCGACGGCGGCCGCGGGCGCCGCTCTTGTCGCTGCTGCTGCAGCTGCAGCTGCTGCTGTCTCTGCTGCTGCTGCTGTTGTCGCTGCTGCTGCTGCTGCTGTCTCTGCTGCTGCTGTCTCTGTGCTGCTGCTGCTNTCTCTGCTGCTGCTGCTGTCTCTTCTGCTGCTGCTGCTCTGCTGCTGCTGTGTTCTGCTNCTGCTGCTGTCTTCTCTGCTGCTGCTNCTCTCTGCTGCTGNCTCTCNGCTGACTGCTGCTGCTGCTGCTCTCTGCTGCTGCTGTCTCTGCTGCTGCTGTCTCTCTGCTGCTGCTGTCTCTCTGCTGCTGCTGTTTGCTGTCTGCTGCTGCTGTCTCTCTGCTGCTGCTGTCTCGCTGCTGTCTCTCTGTCTGCTGCTGTCTCTGGCTGCTGCTGCTCTCTCTGCTGCTGCTGTCTCTGCTGCTGCTGCTGTGTTNCTGCTGCTGCTGTCTCTCTGCTGCTGCTGCTGCTNCTCTCTGCTGCTGCTGTCTCTCTGCTGCTGCTNCTCGCTGCTGCTGTCTCTCTGCTGCTGCTGCTGCTCTCTGCTGCTGTCTCTGCTGCTGCTGCTCTCTCNGCTGCTGTCTCTCTGCTGCTGTCTCTCTGCTGTCTGCTGCTGCTGTCTCTCTGCTGCTGCTNTCTCTNCTGCTGCTGCTNTCTCTGCTGCTGCTGTCTCTGCTGCTGCTGTTCTCTGCTGCTGCTGCGNCTGTTGCTGCTGTCTCGGCTGTTGCTGCTGTTGCTGCTGTTGTCTCTGCTGCTGTGCTGTCTCTCTGCTGCTGCTCTCTCTCTCTGCTGCTGCTCTGCTCTGCTGCTGCTGTCTCCTGCTGCTGTCTCTGCTGCTGCTGCTGCTCTCNGCTGCTGTCNCTCTGCTGCTGNTGCTGCTGTCTCTGCTGCTGTCTCTGCTGCTGCTGNTCTGCTGCTGTCTCTCTGCTGCTGTCTCTCTGCTGTGNNTNTGCTGCTGTCTCTGCTGCTGTCTCTGCTGCTGTGTCTCTCTGCTGCTGCTCTCNGCTGCTGTCTCTGCTGTTGCTGTCTCTCTGTTGCTGCTGTCTCTGCTGCTGCTGTCTCTGCTGCTGNCTCTCTGCTGCTGCTGTCTCTCTGCTGCTGTCCTGCTGCTGCTNTCTCTGCTGCTGCTGCTGCTCNGCTGCTGTGTCTCTGCTGCTGCTGCCTCTGCTGCTGCTGCTCTGCTGCTGCTGCTNCTNCTGTTGCTGCTGTTNCTGCTTGCTGCTGCTGCCTCTGCTNTTGCTGTGCTGCTGTTGCTGCTGCTGCTGTTGTTGCTCTGTTNCTGCTGCTGCTGTTGCTGCTGTCGCTGCTGCTGCTGTGCTGCTGCTGTTGCTGCTGCTGTTNCTGCTGCTGCTGCTGCTGTCTCNGCTGCTGCTGCTGTTGCTGCTGCTGCTGTGCTGCTGTTGCTGCTGTCGCTGCTGCTGCTGCTGCTGCTGCTGTGGCCTGTCGCTGCTGCTGCTNCTGCTCTGCTGCTGCNCTGCTGCTGTCGCTGTNTGCTGCTGCTGCTNTNCTGCTGCTGTTGCTGCTGTNNCTNCTTGTTGCTCTGCTCTGTTGCTCGCTGCTGNTGTCTNCTGTCTGTTGCTGCTGCTNTGCTCTGCTGTGCTGCTGCTGTCTGTCTNCTNCTGCNGCNGCTGCTGCTGTTNCTGCTGCTCTGTTGCTGNCNGCTGCTGCTGTNTGCNCTGCTGTCTCTGCTGCTGCTGCTGCTGCTGCTGCTGTGCTGCTCTGTCTGCTGCTGCTNTTNCTGTCTNCTCCTGCTGCTGNTGTGCTGCTGCTNTTGCTGCTGTGCTGTNCTCTGCTGCTGCTGTCNCTCTGCTGCTNTGCTCTCTGCTGCTGTTNCTGTCTCTGTGTGTCTCTGCCTGTCNCTGCTGCTGCTGCTGGTGGNTCTGCTGCTGCTGCTGCTGCTGCTGCTNCTGCNCTGCTGCTGCTGCTNTCGCTGCTGCTGCTGCTGCGCCTCACGACGGACGATGGCTCTACTGGAGCTCCGCGGCAGCTGATGCTCTCTTGCTAATGCTCTGCTTCTCANGCGCGCCCCCGTTGCTGCCGCCCCCCCTGCGCGCCGCGCCGCCGCCGCGCCGCTACTGAGCAGGCCGGAGCTGCTGCGGCGGCGGCGCGGATGGCGCAGCACAACAACAACGCAGGCAGCTCAACACCGAGCTACCAACGCAGCAGCAGCTTCAAGAACACAGCACATCAGCAACAGTCACACAGCAGCAGCAAAACAAGCACGCCAGCAGCAGCTCAACACCGCAACNGCATCACAGCGCAGTCAACNGCAGCGCAGCCTTCAAGAACAGGCAGCAGCTCCCAGCAACAGCAGCAGCAGAACATCAGCAGCAGCAACAACAGCAGCAGCTACAACAACAGCAGCAGCATCAACACAGCAACAGCAACAACAGCAGCAGCTACAGCAACAGCATCAGCAGCAGCTACAACAACNGCAGCAGCAGCAGCTACAACAGCAGCAACAGCAACAGCAACAACAACNGCAACAACCTCAACAACAGCAGCAGCAACAACAGCAACAGCCGGCGGCGGTGGTGGTAGTGGCTGGTGATGGTGTGGTGCTGGCGCTAGGGTGGCGCCGTCCAATTTTTAAATAATAATAGTTTTTTNAATTTGAACTTGTTTTAACTTGTGTTGCTTATTTTCACTGTTTTTAAAAAAATTTTGCACGTGTTGGTGTGTATGCTGGCGCTAGTGTGGCGGCGCTAATTTAATTTTTATTGCACGTGTTGGTGGTGTATGCTGGCGCTAGGTGGCGGCGCNAAACAATCGGTAGTTTTTATTAATTTTAACTTGATTTAACTTGTGTTGATTTTTTCACCATTTTGCACTTTTTTAAATTTGTATTGCACCAGCACAATTATTTAGTAAATAACATGAGTTTTGATTTGTTTAGATTTGTTTNGATTTGTTTTTGAGTGTTTTAACTGTTTATAAAAAAATTTGATATTATAAAACATTTTATCAAACTTTAAGCGTATTATTCACGTCTTGATGAGAAGCACACTTCACTCTGCGATCTGTTGTGCCTCTGTCCGTGATGAATCATTTACATTAACGGCTGCCAAAGCCCGTGGTGGAGAAAGTGACATCAGTGGTGCTGACAATCTGGTTTGCACTTTGTGTGTGGTGACTGTGTGGNACTGTGTGTGTGGTGACTGTGTGGACTGTGTGTNGTGACTGTGTGATGTGTGGGTGACTGTGTGGGACTGTGTGGNTGACTGTGTGTGGNTNACTGTGTGGTGACTGTGTGTGACTGTGGTGGTGANTGACTGCGTGTGGGACTGTGTGGGTGACTGTGTGGGTGACTGTGTGCGGGNGACTGTGTGGGTGACTGTGTGTGTGTGGGTGTGCGGGTGACTGTGTGTGGGTGACTGTGTGGGTGACTGTGTGGTGACTGTGTGTGGTGAGTGTGCGGGTGACTGTGTGGTGACTGTGTGTGTGACTGTGGGTGACTGCGTGGGTGACTGTGTGTGGGACGTGGTGACTGTGTGTGGGTGACTGCGTGGTTGACTGTGCGTNGGTGACTGTGTGTGGGACTGTGGTGACTGTGTGTGTGTGGGTGACTGTGTGGTGACTGTGTGGTTGACTGTGCGTGGNTGACTGTGTGTGGGACTGTGTGGGTGACTGTGTGGGTGACTGTGGGTGACTGCGTGGTTGACTGTGTGTGGGTGACTGTGTGTGGGACTGTGGGTGACTGTGTGTNGGTGACTGTGGGTGACTGCNGGTGATTGTGCGTGGGTGACTGTGTGTGGGACTGTGGGTGTGTGGGTGACTGTGTGGGTGACTGTGTGGGTGACTGTGCACGGGTGACTGTGCGCGGGTGACTACTCACCAACACTCACCGCTACTCACCACTACTCACCACTACCACTCACCACCACTCACCACTATCACTACTGGTGATGCGGGTGATGGTGGTGATGGTGGTGGTGGCGGTGGTGATGGTGGTGGTGGTGATGGTGGTGGTGGTGATGGTGGTGGTGGTNATGGTGGTCGTGGTGGTGGTGATGGTGGTCGTGATGGTGGTGGTCGTGGTGGTGATGGTGATGGTGGTCGTGATGGTGGTGATGGTGGTGGCTCAGCCGCTCAGCCGCTCAGTCACTCTAACTCAATCACTCAACCACTCGCTCACTCAGCCACTCACTCCTCAACCACTAACTGACTGAACCACTCACTCAAACACTCACTTATTCAACCATTCCAGTATTCATTCAACCAGTCACTCAACCATTATGTCGCTGGACGAGTCACCTTGATGGGTCTGCAACGTTTCCGTCCAGAGTTATTGCCAAAAAAACCACAAACATCTCAGAATCCTCTCGGTTTGGGTCCAAATGTTGTCGCTTATTATATCCCATGAGAAACATCGCATCGAAAAAATGTGATTGGATTCTCCCCGCCTGGACGAGCAGAATTGAATATGTGAGCATCAGGGTTTGGATCAAACTTAGAACCTCCTGTATACCCCCCCCCCCGTGTCTCCCCCCCCCGTGTCTCTCCCCCCCCNGTGTCTCCCCCTCCCGTGTCTCCCCCCCCGTGTCTCCCCCCCCCGTGTCTCCCCCCCCCGTGTCTCCCCCCCCCGTGTCTCCCCCCCCGTGTCTCCCCCCCCCCGTGTCTCCCCCCCCNTGTCTCCCCCCCCCGTGTCTCCCCCCCCCGTGTCTCCCCCCCCCGTGTCTCCCCCCCCNGTGTCTCTCNCCCCCCCCGTGTCCCCCCCGTGTCTCCCCCCCCGTGTCTCCCCCCCCCCGTGTCTCCCCCCCCGTGTCTCCCCCTGTCCCCCCCCCNGTGTCTCCCCCCCGTGTCTCCCCCCCCCCGTGTCTCCCCCCCCCGTGTCTCCCCCCCCNGTGTCTCCCCCCCCCCTCTCCCCCCCCCCGTGTCCCCCCCCCCCCGTGTCTCCNCCCCCCCCTGTCTCCCCCCCCCNGTGTCTCCCCCCCCCCGTGTCTCCCCCCCCGTGTCTCCCCCCCCCCGTGTCTCCCCCCCCGTGTCTCCCCCCCCCCGTGTCTCCCCCCCCCATGTCTCCCCCGTGTCTCCCCCCCCCCCGTGTCTCCCCCCCCCGTGTCTCCCCCCCCNGTGTCTCCCCCCCNGTGTCTCCCCCCCCTGTCTCCCCCCCGTGTCTCCCCCCGTGTCTCCCCCCGTGTCTCCCCCCCGTGTCTCCCCCCCCGTGTCTCCCCCCCGTGTCTCCCCCCCCCCGTGTCTCCCCCCCCCGTGTCTCTCCCGTGTCTCCCCCCGTGTCTCCCCCCCCCGTGTCTCCCCCCCGTGTCTCCCCCCCCCGTGTCTCCCCCCCCTGTCTCCCCCCCCNGTGTCTCCTNCCCCCCGTGTCTCCCCCCCCTGTCTCNCCCCCCCGTGTCTCCCCCCCGTGTCTCCCCCCCCCCGTGTCTCCCCCCCGTGTCTCCCCCCCGTGTCTCCCCCCCCGTGTCTCCCCCGTGTCTCCCCCCCCCGTGTCTCCCCCCCCNGCCCCCCCCCCGTGTTCCCCCCCTGTCTCNCCCCCNGTGTCTCCCCCCCCGTGTCTCCCCCCCCCCGTGTCTCCCCCCCCGTGTCTCCCCCCCGTGTCTCCCCCCCCCNGTGTCTCCCCCCCCGTGTCTCCCCCCCGTGTCTCCCCCCCCCGTGTCCCCCCCCCCAGTGTCTCCCCCCCNGTGTCTCCCCCCCCCCCCGTGTCTCCCCCCCCCCGTGTCTCTNCCCCCCCGTGTCTCCCCCCCCGTGTCTCCCCCCGTGTCTCCCCCCCCCGTGTCTCCCCCCGTGTCTCCCCCCCCGTGTCTCCCCCCCGTGTCTCCCCCCCCNGTGTCTCCCCCCCCCGTGTCTCCCCCCCCCCCGTGTCTCCCCCCCNGTGTCTCCCCCCCCCGTGTCTCCCCCCCCCGTGTCTNCCCCCCCNGTGTCTCCCCCCCCNGTGTCTCCCCTCCCGTGTCTCCCCCCCCTGTCTCCCCCCCCGTGTCTCNCCCNCCGTGTCTCCCTGTCNCCCCCCGTGTCTCCCCCCCCCGTGTCTCCCCCCCCNGTGTCTCCCCCCCCCGTGTCTCCCCCCCCCCGTGTCTCCCCCCCCNGTGTCTCCCCCCCCCTGTCTCCCCCCCCCCGTGTCTCCCCCCCCGTGTCTCCTCCCCCCGTGTCTCCCCCCCGTGTCTCCCCCCCCCCCCGTGTCTCCCCCCCCCGTGTCTCTCCCCCCCCGTGTCTCCCCCCCCCTGTCTCCCCCCCGTGTCTCCCCCCCCGTGTCTCCCCCCCCGTGTCTCCCCCCCCGTGTCTCCCCCCCCCGTGTCTCCCCCCGTGTCTCTCCCCCCNGTGTCTCCCCCCCCCCCCCCGTGTCTCCCCCCCGTGTCTCCCCNCCCCGTGTCTCCCCCCCCCGTGTCTCCCCCCCCCGTGTCTCCCCCCCCGTGTCTCCCCCGTGTCTCCCCCCCCCGTGTCTCCCCCCCCCGTGTCTCTCTCCCCCCCCGTGTCTCCCCCCCCCGTGTCTCCCCCCCCCTGTCTCCCCCCCNGTGTCTCCCCCCCCGTGTCTCCCCCCCCCCNTGTCTCCCCCCCCCNGTGTCTCCCCCCCCCCGTGTCTCTCCCCCCCCNGTGTCTCTGTCCCCCCCCGTGTCTCCCCCCCCGTGTCTCCCCCCCCCCCTGTCTCCCCCCCGTGCTCCCCCCCCGTGTCTCCCCCCCCGTGTCTCCCCCCCCCCCGTGTCTCCCCCCCCCTGTCTCCCCCCCCGTGTCTCCCCCCCCCCGTGTCTCCCCCCCCGTTCTCCCCCCCCCCGTGTCTCCCCCCCCCCCCGTGTCTCCCCCCCGTGTCTCCCCCCCCNGTGTCTCCCCCCCTGTCCCCCCCCCGTGTCTCCCCCCCNTGTCCCCCCCCNGTGTCTCCCCCCCCCGTGTCTCCCCCCCCGTGTCTCTCCCCCGTGTCTCCCCCCCCCCCGTGTCTCCCCCCCCGTGTCTCCCCCCCCNGTGTCTCCCCCCCCCTGTCTCCCCCCCCCGTGTCTCCCCCCGTGTCTCCCCCCCGTGTCCCCCCCCCCGTGTCTCCCCCCCGTGTCTCCCNCCCCGTGTCTCCCCCCCNGTGTCTCCCCCCCCCGTGTCCCCCCCCCGTGTCTCCCCCCCCCGTGTCTCNCCCCNCCGTGTCTCCCCCCCCCCCGTGTCTCCCCCCCTGTCCCCCCCCCCCNGTGTCTCCCCCCCCCGTGTCTCCCCCCCCGTGTCTCCCCCCCCCGTGTCTCCCCCCCCCAGTGTCCCCCCCTCGTGTCTCCCCCCCCCNGTGTCTCCCCCCCCGTGTCTCCCCCCNCCGTGTCTCCCCCCCCCCGTGTCTCCCCCCCCCCNTGTCCCCCCCCGTGTCTCCCCCCCTCCCCCCCCGTGTCTCCCCCCCCCGTATCTCCCCCCCCGTGTCTCCCCCCCGTGTCTCCCCCCCCNGTGTCTCTCCCCCCCCCCGTGTCTCCCCCCNGTGTCTCCCCCCCNGTGTCCCCCCCCCGTGTCTCTCTCCCCCCCCGTGTCTCCCCCCCCCGTGTCTCTCCCCCCCNGTGTCTCTCCCCCCCCGTGTCTCCCCCCCCCGTGTCTCCCCCCGTGTCTCCCCCCCCNGTGTCTCCCCCCCCCCCGTGTCTCNCCCCGTGTCTCCCCCCCCGTCTCCCCCCCCCGGTCTCCCCCCCGTGTCTCCCCCCCCCGTGTCTCCCCCCCCCCGTGTCTCCCCCTTCTCTCCCCCCGTGTCTCTCCCCCCCCCCTATCTCCCCCCCCGTGTCTCTCCCCCCCCGTGTCTCTCCCCCCCCCCCCCGTCCGTTCCCCCCCCCCGTGTCTCTCCCCCCCCCGTGTCTCTTCCCCTCTCCCCCCGTGTCTCTCCCGTGTCTCCCCCCCCTGTCTCCCCCCCCNGTGTCTCTCCCCCCCCCCGTGCCCCCCCCCGTGTCTCCGTGCTCCCCCCNGTGCTCCCCCGTGTCTCCCCCCCTCCCCCCCCGTGTCTCTCCCCCCCCCNGTGCCCCCCCGTGTCTCTCCCCCCCCCCAGTGCTCCCCCCCCGTGTCTCCCCCCCCCATGTCTCCCCCCCCNGTGTCTCCCCCCCCCCGTGCCCCCCCNGTGTCTCCCCCCCCCCCCGTGTCCCCCCCCCCCGTGTCTCCCCCCCCGTGTCCCCCCCCCGTGTCTCTCCCCCCCCGTGCTCCCCCCCCGTGTCTCCCCCCCCCAGTGCTCCCCCCCCGTGTCTCTCCCCCCAGTGCTCCCCCCCNGTGTCTCCCCCCCCCNGTGCTCCCCCCCCCGTGCTCCCCCCCCGTGTCTCCCCCCCCCCCTGTCTNCCCCCGTGTCTCCCCCCCCNCCCTGTCTCCCCCCCCCGTGTCTCCCCCCCCCGCTCCCCCCCCGTGCCCCCCCCCCCCTCCNCCCCCCCGGCTCCCCCCCCCCCGTCCCCCCCCGCTCCCCCCCCGGTCCCCCCCCCGTCTCCCCCCCCCCCGTGTCTCCCCCCCGTGTCTCCCCGTGTCTCCCCCCCCCCGTGTCTCCCNCCCGTGTCTCTCCCCNTNCCCGTGTCTCCCCCCCCCGTGTCTCCCCCCCCCCGTGTCTCCCCCCCCCCCGTGTCTCCCCCCCCTGTCTCCCCCCCCGTGTCTCCCCCCCCCGTGTCTCCCCCCCCCCGTGTCTCCCCCCGTCTCTCCCCCCCGTGTCTCCCCCCCCNGTGTCTCCCCCCCNGTGTCTCTCCCCCCCCCGTGTCTCCCCCCCCCCGTGTCCCCCCCCNGTGTCTCCCCCCCCCGTGTCCCCCCCGTGTCTCCCCCCCCCCGCTGTCCCCCCCCCCGTGTCTCCCCCCNGTGTCTCCCCCCCCCGTGTCTCCCCCCCCCGTGTCTCCCCCGTGTCTCCCCCCCCGTGTCTCNCCCCCCCCTGTCTCCCCCCCCCNGTCTCCCCCGTCTCCCCCCCCCGTGTCTCCCCCCCGTGTCTCCCCCCCCCGTGTCTCNCCGTGTCCCCCCCGTGTCTCCCCCCNCCCGTGTCTCCCCCCCCGTGTCTCCCCCCCGTGTCTCCCCCCCGTGTCTCCCCCCCCGTGTCTCCCCCCCCGTGTCTCCCCCCCCGTGTCTCCCCCCCCCNTGTCTCCCCCCCCGTGTCTCCCCCCCGTGTCTCCCCCCCCCCCGTGTCTCCCCCCCGTGTCTCCCCCCGTGTCTCCCCCCCCGTATCTCCCCCCCCGTGTCTCCCCCCCCGTGTCTCCCCCCCCCCCCGTGTCTCCCCCCCCCCCCGTGTCCCCCCCCGTGTCTCCCCCCCCCCCCGTGTCCCCCCCCCCCCGTGTCTCCCCCCCCCGTGTCTCCCCCCCCGTGTCTCCCCCCCCCGTGTCCCCCCCCCCGTGTCTCCCCCCCCCCGTGTCTCCCCCCCCCCCTCCCCCCCCCCGTGTCTCNCCCCCCCCGTGTCTCCNNCGTCCCCCGTGTCTCCCCCCCCCCGGTCTCCCCCTCTCCCCCCCCCCGTCTCCCCCCCGTGTCTCCCCCCCCCNGTGTCTCCCCCCCCGTGTCTCCCCCCCCCCCGTGTCTCACCCCCCCCGTGTCTCCCCCCCCCCGTGTCTCCCCCCCGTGTCTCCCCCCCCCCCGTGTCTCCCCCCCGTGTCCCCCCCCNGTGTCTCCCCCCCCCGTGTCTCCCCCCCCCGTGTCTCCTCCCCCCGTGTCTCCCCNCCNGTGTCCCCCCCCGTGTCTCCCCCCCCGTGTCTCCCCCCCCGTGTCTCCCCCCCCCGTGTCTCCCCCCCCGGTCTCCTCGTGTCTCCCCCNGTGTCTCCCCCCCCCGTGTCTCCCCCCGTGTCTCCCCCCCCGTGTCTCCCCCGTGTCTCCTCCCCCCCCCNGTGTCTCCCCCCCCCGTGTCTCCCCCCCCGTGTCTCCCCCCCGTGTCTCCCCCCCGTGTCTCCCCCCCCGTGTCTCTACCCCCNCCCCCGTGTCTCCCCCCCGTGTCTCCCCCCCCCTGTCTCNCCCCCCGTGTCTCCCCCCCCCTGTCTCCCCCCCGTGTCTCCCCCCCCCCGTGTCTCCCCCCCGTGTCTCCCCNCCCCAGTGTCTCCCCCCCCNGTGTCTCCCCCCCCCGTGTCCCCCCCCCCCCTGTGTCTCCNCCCNGTGTCTCCCCCCCCGTGTCTCCTCCGTGTCTCGTCCCCCGTGTCCCCCCCCCGTGTCCCCCCCCCNGTGTCTCCCCCCCCCCGTATCTCCCCCCCCNGTGTCTCNCGTCCCCGTGTCTCCCCCCCGTGTCTCNCCCCCCCGTGTCTCCCCCCCCTGTCTCCCCCCNNGTGTCTCCCCCCCCCGTGTCCCCCCCGTGTCTCCCCCCCCGTGTCTCCCCCCGTGTCTCCGTGTCTCCCCCGTGTCTCCCCCCCGTGTCTCCCCCCCCCCCGTGTCTCCCCCCCCNGTGTCTCCCCCCCGTGTCTCCCCCCCCGTGTCTCCCCCCCGTGTCCCCCCCCNGTGTCTCCCCNCTCCCCCTCCGTGTCTCCCCCCCCGTGTCTCCCCCCCCCGTGTCTCCCCCCCCGTGTCTCCCCCCCCCNGTGTCTCCCCCCCCTGTGTCTCCCCCCCGTGTCTCCCCCCCCCCGTGTCTCCCCGTGTCTCCCCCGTGTCTCCCCCCCGTGTCTCCCCCCCGTGTCTCCCCCCCGTGTCTCCCCCCCCCGTGTCTCCCCCCCCGTGTCTCCCCCCCCNGTGTCTCTCCCCCCCCCCGTGTCTCCCCCCCCCCCCGTGTCTCTCCCCCNGTGTCTCCCCCCCCCCGTGTCTCTCCCCCCCCNGTGTCTCTTCCCCCCCGTGTCTCTCCCCCCCCCCCCNGTGTCTCCCCCCCCCNGTGTCTCCCCCCCGTGTCTCCCCCCCCGTGTCTCCCCCCCCCCGTGTCTCCCCCCCNGTGTCTCCCCCCCGTGTCTCTCCCCCCCCCCGTGTCCCCCTCCCCCCCGTGTCTCCCCCCCCCCCGTGTCTCCCCCCCGTGTCTCCCCCCCCGTGTCTCTCCCCCGTGTCTCTCCCCCCGTGTCTCCCCCCCCCCCGTGTCTCTCCCCCCCGTGTCTCCCCCCCCCCGTGTCTCCCCCCCCCGTGTCTCTCCCCCCTCCCGTGTCTCCCCCCCCGTGTCTCCCCCCCCGTGTCTCCCCCCCCCGTGTCTCCACCCCCCCGTGTCTCCCCCCCCCCGTCCGTGTCTCCCCCCCGTGTCGCCCCCTCCCCCATGTCTCCCCCCCCNGTGTCTCTCCCTCCCCCCGTGTCTCCCCCCCCGTGTTTCCCCCCCCCCTGTCTCCCCCCCCGTGTCTCCCCCCCCCCGTGTCTCTCCCCCCCGTGTCTCCCCCCCCGTGTCTCCCCGCCCCCGTGTCTCTTTCCCCCCCCCCGTGTCTCCCCCCCCGTGTCTCCCCCCCCCGTGTCACTCCCCCCCTGTCTCCCCCCCGTGTCTCCCCCCCCCCCCGTGTCTTCCCCCCCCCGTGTCTCTCCCCCCCCCGTGTCTCCACCCCCCCCCCGTGTCTCCCCCCCCCCGTGTCTCTCCCCTTCCCCCGTGTCTCCCCCCCCCGTGTCTCTCCCCCCCCCCGTGTCTTCCCCCCCCCGTGTCCCCCCCCCCCCCCCCGTGTCTCCCCCCCCCGTGTCTCTCCCCCCCCCCGTGTCTCCCCCCCCCGTGCCTCTCCCCCCCCCGTTCTCCCCCCCGTGTCTCCCCCCCCGTGTCTCCCCCCCCGTGTCTCCCCCCCCCGTGTCTCCCCCCCCGTTCTCCCCCCCTGTTCTCCCCCCCCCCGTTCTCCCCCGTGTCTCTCCCCCCCCTGTCTCCCCCCCGTGTCTCCCCCCCCCGTTCTCCCCCCCCCGTGTCTCTCCCCCCCCGTGTTTCGTGTCTCCCCCCCGTGTCTCTTCCCCCCCGTGTCTCCCCCCCCCCCGTGTCTCTCCCCCCCCCCGGTCTCCCGTGTCTCTCCCCCCCCCCCCCCCCGTGGTCTCCCCCCCCCCCTCCCGTGTCTCTCCCCCCCCCGTGTCTCTCCCCCCCGTGTCTCCCCCCCCCGTGTCTCTCCCCCCCCCGTGTCTCCCCCCCCCGTGTC